>JAVJGG010000027.1:21330893-21356551 GCA_035590195.1 Aviceda cuculoides
GGGCAGTGTGTACAAAAAAAAGGGGGTGGAAAAAGAAGAAAGTCAGAAAACGCAAGCAGTGGCCAGATACAGAAGCTATTTAAAATGAACACAATCAAATAAATTCCTGTACACAAGAGCTGATCTGTTTTGCAAAGAAATGTCCTGAAGACATGGTACAGACCACGAGCTATAAATGATATTTAACTGTTGCAAAGATCATTTATACAAACACATGTGTCCTAGGGGAATTTCACCCTCAGTGCCAAGAAGGAGACCTTTAGACAGAAGAAGGATCAGATTCATGTCCATGTTCCCACTGGAGGAGAAGATGCTGCAGCATCATACTGTAGTGTCCAGAAGAGGCAGCGTCACTGTATATGGGGATGCAACTGCATCCCCAAAGCCAAGGTCTGGATCAGCCATGTTTCAACAGGGCAGCTCTTCTCTACACTAGGTTGGCCTGTCCTTGCAAGTAAGTCTTGGGCATATTGAGTTATGACTATGCAAGCCTTTTCTAGGCAAACATGGTCCTTCTCTTCTCTCTCTCCTTGAGTTGTCCCCAAATCGAGCAAGTATATCATGGCATTGGAGAGCAAAGCTAGTGCACTCTCTTTCAGCAGCTTTATTACTTCAGACTCAGTGCTGTACTGGACAAGGTTACACAAATTCAAGTTCAGAGCAAGCTACAGTGGAGGTAATTTTTCTGGATTTTAGTAAGGCTTTTGATACTGTCCCTCACAGCACCCTTCTGGGCAAGTTGCCCAACCGTGGGATGAACGGGTTCATGGTGTGCTGGATGAAGAACGGGCTGAAAGGCAGAGCTCAAAGGTTTGTAGTGAATGGGACTGTCTGGCTGGCAACCATTCGCCAGCAGTGTTCCTCAGGGTTCAGTTCTGGGACCAGTTCTGTTCAATATATTTATCAACCATCTCGATGCAGGAGTTGAATGTACCATTAGCAAGTTCACTGATGAAACCAAACTGGGAGGTGCTGCTGACTCTCTTGAGGGGCAAGAGGCCTTGCAGAGGGGTCTAGATAGATTGGAGCGTTGGGCTAGGATTAATGGGATGAAATTTAACAAGTCGAAATGCTGGATTCTGCACCTGGGATGGAGTAACGCTGAGCACAAGTATAAACTGGGAGAGGAGTGGCTGGAGAGCAGCCCTGCAGAAAGGGATCTGGGGGTGCTGGTCGGCAGCATGGTCAACAGGAGTCAGCAGTGTGTGCCCTGGCAGCCGAGAGGGCAAACCCCATCCTGGGGGGCATCGAACACAGCACAACCAGCCGCTCAAAAGAGGGGATTATCCTGCTGTATTCAGCGTTGGTGTACTGGAGTACTGTCTGCAGTTCTGGGCCCCACAACTGAAGAAGGATGGGAAGGTGCTTGAAGGTGTCCAGAGGAGGGCAACAAAGCTGGTGACAGGGCTGGAAGGCATGTCCTGTGAGGAGTGGCTGAGGGCTCTGGGTTTGTCTAGTTTGCAGAAAAGGAGGTTGAAGGGTGACATTGAGGAAGAAGTGGAGAGGGAGGTGCTGATGTCTTCTCCATGGTATCTAGTGATATGACGTGTGGGAATGGTTCAAAGCTGCCTCAGAGCAGGTTCAGACTAGATGTTAGGAAATGTTTCTTTAACTGAGAAGGTGGTCAAACCCTGGAACAGACTTCCTAGAGACATGATCGATACCCCAAGGCTGTCGGTGTTTAAGAGGCATTTGGACAATGCCCTTAATAACATGCTTTAACTTTTGGTCAGCCCCGAATTGGTCAGGCAGTTGGACTAGATGTTCACTGTAGGTCACTTCTAACTGGAACTACTCTGTTCTAGGCAAGAGACACGTACCAAAGCACCTTGCAAGGGATACTTGTCCACTCTGCAGAAGTGAATATGAGAACAACACAGATTAAAAAGTGCTCTGTGCAAAAATATTTGAAAAGCAATAGAAGAGTGGATCACAAACCTTGCCCTCATTTGATACTGACCCAATGGATGAGACGTAATCCACTTCTAAAAGCAGTCAGTCAGCAACAGTGATTTTATATTAATGCCTTGGGAATGTAAAAAAGATAAGGTTGAAAATAAAAAAAAATAAAAAAATAAGAAATTATGGGAATGTGAGGATAAACAAACAGATCAGAGGCTATGGGTATGATGATCAAGGACACGATTTGAACAGATGATCTAGCAAACCACAATGTTCAACAACACAGACACAGAAAAATTATGTAACTTGACATTTCAAAAAATGTTTACATCTGTCACAACCCATACTGGACAGACCAGGGAGGGGTCGTGGTGAGTTCAGAATTCCTTTGGGCTAATTTAAGATGAAACGACACCAAACGATCAGTTGAACGTTTTATTTATGGCAGAAGCAGTCTGAACTTGGAAAGTCTAACAGTAGGTGGTGGGGTCTCTCACAACAGGGATTGGCATGAAACTACCTCAGTAAGCTGTGTAACCCGTGGTGACCATACACATCAATTCAGGGAAGAAAAATAAGGAGAGCCCTCCAGTTGAGTCATGAAGTTTGGAGTGGATGACCTTGCTTTCTAGACTCCTTAAAGAAGAGCCCAGAGGCAGCTGGATCTACTCCTAGTCCCAGACTTGGTCAACGGTTTTATGTCTAAAGGTGTAGGGATCATGGAAAAGGAAAAAGAAAGAGAGAACAAGACAGAGAGAGAAAAAGGAAGAGAGAAAGATTTCACCGGTCCTGCATCCAGCATTGGTCTCGCCAGCTGAGGGGTCCAGTCAACCGATGAGTCCAGTTCCAGTCAGTACAAGTACCTGGGGCTTCAGTTCATACCCTTTTATCATCTCTTTGCCCCTCCTTTGGGCGTGCACTCAAACTTATTACGCTAATTAGGTGTCACATGTGGTTTGTGCTTTCAGAACCTTTGGGAAATGGGCTGGTGGGCTTGGGGCTTGCTTGGGGAGTAACTTCTCCCTCCCTGCAGATATGGCTGTTGTTTGATCTTTGGCCATGCATGGTGACCCGCCCCACTCAGCACGTCAGAGCAAAGAACTGCGCATCCTCCAGCACAGCCCGACCTCCGTGTCCTGCTGCTGATGTCCCGTGCTGATCTGCTTCTTCTCACTTGTGGTTTGTTACTAGGCAGAACTTACCCCACCACAATGTTTGAGACATTAGCTCTTTCAGTCTCTCACAACATCTCACTACTCACATGGCAAATATCCAGTTGATTAACTTGAAGAATAATTAGAACAAAGCAAAAAATTATTTCACTCTGGTTGAATCTGTATTGCAGGTAGAGCTTTTCAGTCTCCTGATAATGTGGCTTCTGAAATAGCTTCCCTCTGTTTACTGAGTAACTAATCTTTTGCATTTGCTTCCAAATTTCTTCCTGGGTTTTCTATGACACATTCCTTCAATATGATTTTCACCTCCAAATAACTGAAGTTCTTAGAAACCCATATGGTATAATTTATGTCTCAGGGCTGCAAACAACATTGAGAGAAATATCTAGTATTAATAAGACAATCATGTTCAGCAGGTTAATGGCTCAGACAGAAGCACAGCTGAGTGCTTTGGTGCAGAAATCCACTGTATTTCATGTTCTCCTGATTGTTAATAATCAGATGCAGCCTCGGTTTGTGAATTTTGTGATTTAGTGTTCAAACCTAGAGGAAGAAACATATCTACAAGGAGAAATTTGTGAACTTATCTTTCCTCTTGGGTGTAGTATGGGGCATTTTTAATTTTTTGTAAAGCTATTGTCTTCTGATTTTATGTTTAGAATTGCTTTGTCCTCAATGAAAACAATGTCTTTTCCATATAATCTGCAGTTCTGATCATAAGAATCATGAAGTAGTAGTGAAAAGAGTATAATATGCATTTTCTTGCACAAAGATTCCAGGAGTTGTACCCTGTCATCTTGCTCTGCAGATGCAGTTTTTATCCCCCTATTATAAAGTGCATATGCTCCCTCTGTGTATTCTGGATATAATCTAAAGCTCACTGAAATGGAAAAACTCTCACTTGGCTTCAGACAGGTCCTGTATCTATAAAGAGAAAAGCAACTACAAAGAAAAATGGCTTCATAGGCTCATTTTTGTGCAGATTTAAAAAGTCCACAGTTGCAGATTGTATCTTCATTTTCAAATGTAGGTGTGGGTTTCAAATTAAAATTATATATGCTGCCCTGTTTTATTTAGGTGGTGAACCTATTTGCTGTTGCTGGTTTGAGCAAAGCTATGTGGCATGGAAAAGACTGCAAAATCTGGTTACAGAAACTGCTCCTCTGCTAGTACAGACTGAAAGAAAACCTTTGCCCATCACTGCAGGTTTACTGGTACAAACTGCTTGACTGTGCCCTCGCTGAGGCACAGACTCTGAAATATCTGTGCATTCCTGCGAGTTGGCTTCACTAGCAGAAATTACATGGTTGGCTGTCATTCAAGATGTACGCCATTCAAAGTTGGTCTCCTCTGCAGGTCTTTAATAGGGTGGAAAATGCACTAAAAAGTGAAGAATTTTTCCCTGGAAGGTCTACCACAGATTAAGTCCTCCAGGATGGAGGCTGACCACCAAACTGCTGTATTTGGGCCTCAGTCCATTGTGGTTTTAGCTATTATATTCTCCAGATCTCAGCAGGTTCCAGTGACTAACTCTTGCTGATCAGCAGCCTGTTTTGAGTAGAAACTTGGGATGCTACTTTTGCATGGAACTGGGATGCTGCCCCCCATCCCACAAGGGTCTTCTGCCCAGAAATGACTGTAGAGTCTGGACAGGAGTTTTACTGAATCTCCAAGTCTCTGGATGCTTTGGTTTTCCACTTCAGCTCTGAATGGCTGAAATGGAGAGGACAGAAAGATTTTGCTCTGAAGAAAGTTCTTCTTTAAAGATATCAGAAAAGATGTACAGATCTGGATAAAAATAATAAACTCCTTGCCTGCAGTTGCCTGCCTCAATTTCCACACTGCTGTGAAGTCTTCAGTGGCTGTGACCACAATCCAACACTCAGTCTTTAATTTTGCCATATGCAAGTGGCTACTCCTCCAAATCATGGATGCTATCTCCTTCTCATAGCTTTTCTCTGCTAAACTTATGATGAAATAGAAGTCTAATGTGTAAAAATATCCATACATTCCTCTGTCCTAGGTATTTTTTCATTTATTTGTGAATAATTCTGAGCTTTCTTTTTACTGTTCAACCTCAGATTTTTTCAAGTTCTAAAATATATGTAACACATTTCCTTGTGCTTTAATGAGGGGATTTTTCCACACTGCACTTCTTTTAGATGGACTCAGCTTTCTTATTTTTACATAGACTTCACCCAATTTAGTGTCCCAGAGTGCTCCTGAGGAGTTATTATGGCTTAATACCCTCACATTACCCCTGGTCTTAGAGACATCACATAGTCATGATGGAAAACAATGGGTTGCTACAAGGTCTGTTCAGGCATGTCAACCATGAATTTCCCCAAATTATTGGCACTAGAGGTATATTTTATAAAGCTTTCCACAGGTATGATAAACCTAGAATAGTACTTTTGGAAGCTTTTTGGTTAAAATTCATCTTTAGATGCAGCCAAAAGAAGTTGAATGATTTACAACATTTTGCGATCTGAGTGACAAATGATGGAATGGAAAGATTTAAGTGCAGTGTCCTGCAAATGATTGTCTGTTCTACTTCTCAGCTAGGAGTATAGCTGATGCTTTGTTTGGGCTTTAGTGTAGCATTTAGAGCAAGTAATAAACAGAAACATAGTTTAATGAAAGCAAACTTTCACCGTGCTGATCTACTATATTACACTTTTTTTAGTAAAGCTGTATCTCCTCAGATGCTCACAGGTGCTTTCCAGACTATCTACCCTAACTTATAGTATTAGTAGTTTGTGCAAATTAGCTTTAGAGGGTAAAATATAGCACATATTTTTTCAGAACAGAACAGTATTGACCTTGGATAGCTTTCAGACTCAACACATTGATGGCACAGCGCCATGGACAATCATCCTCCTCTAAAGCAAGGAGACACTGGGAAACTTGGAAAAATGCCTTCACAGAGGCATGCATAAACTGGAGTGGTATCTATGGAGGTTTTACCCCTTTTTAATTCCTGTTTTCTCAAAAATATGAAACCCACTCTGCCTTAAAAATCCACAAGAGAGAGAGTTTAAAAAAACCACACCAACCACCACCCCTCCAGAAAAACAGCCTAGAGAAAGATACAGTGGCAAATAGGAAAAATGTATAATTTCAGATAAAAATACAATAAAGGCTGGATTTTTATGGGTCCCTGCTAACAGTTTTTCTTCCTGCTTCTCTTGGTCCACTTTCTTAGTGTGCTTGAGGACTGCACCTGCAATTTGGATTACAGTAACAGCACAGATTCCTAGTCATGGAGGTACAATCCCATTTTCGGGGTGGTATTTTGTAGTCACATACCTATATGACCACCGATGCTGGTACTCCTGCAGTGCAGAAACCAATTCACACTACAAGGTATTTGTGTATATCCTATCCACCACCACAGCAGCTGCCTCGATTCCTGGACATGTAGCACGGCTACTAATGCATGGGCAAACTGCGAGACTAGACGCTACACTTCACACCGCCCTTGGGAAGGGAACCCCTAAATGAATAGCTTCTATTCCCCTACAAAACCTCAGTTCGGGTTTCAACTGAGTGAATCTAGGCTACTTGTCCTTTAGAACACAGGCAAGTATGCTCTCCGACACTCTATTGAAAAAGTACTTCAATCTAATTATATATAACAGACTAACAATAAAAGGTCAGGCAAACCTGTCTTTCATACAAAAGGGTAACACCAACTCCCCTGGGAGCTGGTGGCTCTTCAGTTAGTTAGGACAGAGCTACTGCACCCCAAAAGTCTTCCTAGCTCTATCTTTAACTGAACCTGGTAGTTCTTCTTACCAGTTCCTAGATCTAGGGATACATCCTACATGTTCAGACTTCACTTCAGGGCAATATCAGAACATCCACCCTTCTCCCTTTCCCCATGCTTCTGCTTCCAAACCAAAGAAGCCCAGACCCAAAAGACAATCAAGAATGATCATTCTCCAGCAAGGCTTCAAACTGGACAGCATCCCAGGGCATGCCCCAGTGTGTCTCCCAGGTATCCCTGATATAAACCTACTTTTGGGGCACTTCTTCAGGAGAAATGAGATGAAAGGGGTCATGCTGTGCCTCACCTAACTCCCTCACCCTGGGCTGGGACACAGATAGTTAAATTCCTGAGTTGGAAATCGTGCCCTTTGGCCATTTCATTAAAGAGCTGAGCCAGCTGCCTTCCTGATCCTTAAAGAGTCTATATACTCCATTACAGTGAACTGAATATCTCCTAATGAGAAATGTTGTATTTGCACTTTGACTATGAAAGGTCACAGCTGATAACTTTGACAGCCTCTGCTATTCTGCCATTAAATCTCATTGAAGATTGATCTACATTTAAGATAAGAAAGTTTCTAATCAAACTCCTGGGTCCGTGTGTGTTGTTTTTTGTTTGTGTTTTTTTTTTCTTTTTGGCTTTTGAGGGTTTGTTTTTTTGTTTTGTTTTGTTGTTTTGCTTTGCTTTTTGTTTTGTTTCGTTTTTATCAGGGAATCTGTTGCGAAGGATAATTCATTTATCACGAGACCTTTAGAATGGTGTCTCATTTCTAGTCCCTGCCAATCTGAATAAGTCATCCAGCAACTCACTTGGAGCATGCATCTAGGGGCAATAGGCACTGTAGTGATGCTGTGAGGAAAAGAAAAATGTATTGGGCATGCTCAGTGGATGTCTTTCATGCAACTGTGAACAAACAAATCAGGCAAGACACTTGATTAAACAGCGTAAGTGTGCACTGCAAAACAAATTATGATAAATTGCTAATATTGATTACTTTTAACCAGAAGGATGAGATTGTCTGGTGTTTAAATTTAGGAATGCAGCCAAAAGATACCTTGACCTCACCTCTGCACTGGGAACCAATACAAAATTAATTGGAGCTGTCACTCAGGTAGAAGTCACAATTATGTGATAGTTGATTTATTAATTTAAGAGCTAGCTACAAACCAGATGCGTTCTCCACTGGTACGTGATTTTTACAGCTTAGTTTGTTAATGCAGAAAAACCTCCAGGATGTTGACAGTCTCTGTTTAGTGCCTGTTACATAATACATTTTCATTTGAATTAGCACACTTCTGATCAGGAATAAACAGTTTTAGCTTGTTTTTGTGATTATTTTCCCTTTTTTTAATTTTGCTTTTATTTTGCTAAGTAGTTTGTACTGCTGAATTCATAAGCACATAATCAACTGGGACTTGGAGTGCTTCCGCAGTATGGCATTTGCAACATTTATCTGAAGTTGCAAGTACTGTGGTTGCTGGTACTTTTAATTGTATATTTTGCACTTGAAACTAAAGCATATACTATCTGACCTGAATTCTCAGGAATATTGAGCCCCAGGGGTGGCTGTTTCTTTTCTGATTTTGTTCCAAAAAAACTGATCTGTTGTAATTACTGGTTCTCTGCTTGTTCAGTGTGGACACAGAGACTTCAGTGTAGGTGGCAGAGCTTAGTCTTACAGATCTTTTCCCTGTGCATATATGTATGTATACACACCTAATGTTGTGTCTAAGGGCAAATTATAAACATTTTTTATTTCATTAACAAGTCTTTTTTTTTTTTTCCCCCAAAATTAATTTCAGTCTTTGATGGATGTCTCTCTTCTATATTCATGCAGATATATACATTTTATCTGGAATTAATGCAAAGTTTAGATAATCTTTTTCTAGATTCATAAAACTACTCATGCATTAATAAATATCACAAAGAGAGAGCCTAACAAAATCAAAGGCAGGGAACCTCTTTTCTGACAGAGAGGATCTTAGATACTTAAATAAATACTTCTTAAATATGTCTCCTCTTTTTTTTTTTTTTTTTTTTGGTATGACATGCAATGTTGGCATGATGATATATAACTTGCTCCACAGTGCATCCATAGGGCATTTTCTTATGTGCTCAGCACCAGAAAACAGGACTGTACTGCTGCCATGCATGGAGTATAGCTGTTGAATATAGGTAATGGCTCACACCAGATCATATAGCCATGCCAGTTACATTGAAAGGAAGACTCTGGTCCACAGTGGAATCACGGTATCTTGATTTCGGTCCTGTGTTTCAAGTCACATGCCTGAAACATTGAATCCTGTGTTTTGGAGATCATGATGTGACCTTAGTTTCAGGAATTAGATTGGGGATCTGCTGGGTCACTGCTCCTGCTGCCAGCGTCTTCTCTGCAACTTCAGTCCTTTGTAGCATCTTGGGTATTTATGCACCGTCTTATGTGTTTCTCATTGGAATAGTGGTAGGCTACAAACAGCATTGTGTAATGAAACCTCTGGGGCCTCCTGAAGAAAAAAAATAAGGTGAAACACTATAGAGTACAATGCACCGATATACTGTAATGCCATGGCTCCACTGCAGAGTGTAGTGGTTCTGCCTTCAGGCCAAGAGAAGTTCTGGATCTCCCCAAACCACATTTTTTCCCCATGATCTTAGAAAAAAAAAACTAAAAAAGACCCCCAACCCAGCATTGAAATAAATGCATGCATAGGGGATCCTACCCTAAACCTCAGTTAAATAGAAATGTATAACCAAATGTAAAAGACTAGCTGGCAAAAACTGTATCAAAGGAACATTAAATAAATTGTAATTATTTTCCACCTTCTTTTCCTTCTGTTCAACTCATTCTAGTGCTATAATGTACAAGCATCTCTCTATAACGTAGCACTTTTTGCATATTTTAGTACCTGAACACTAAAAAAAAGCCAACAAAGATAATGTTACATCTAAAAACCTACACAATTTCTGGCCCTTTTTTTGCTAATGTACCTCCCCTATTAAAATGTATCATATATGTGTGTGCACAAATATAATACGGATTTTCAAAACATATCTCCTGACCTTTTAATATAGAGGTGGTCGGTTTTTTTCTTAGTCTTTTTTACCCATCTCTTTCCCTTGATCCCCTTTTCTTTCCTCAGTGGTGGGTCTACTTAAAGTAGAGCTTGGCAATTATATTGCTAAAAGTTCTATTAATACAGTATTCAGCCCTGTTCTACTGATAATTTTAAGGTTCAATCTCCTGAGAATTGTCAGGGTTAGAAATAGGCTTTCTGTTTCATTGGAAAGCTGGGAATTTCATCTTTTCAGATACATCAAGTGTTATGCAGCATTTATTTAGAAACCTGGGAGATGATGAAATATTGAACCTTAAAACAGGAGTGACATTTTGATTTATATTAAAAAGGACTGATCCTTCTCTGTTTCCCATTCTTCACCAGTATCTTTCTGTTGACATAAGAAGCATTAATTTTCTATTTACACCAGAAAGATAGCATAGAATCTGGCCTAAATGGTTTTAAATGTTTTCTACAGGTTTTTAAAAAAATCAATGCCTTTTTTTTTCTTTCTTATTGACAGTATAGTTAGATGCATGATGTCAAGGTAACCTGGATTTTACAGGCATAGAAATACAAATTATGGTGCCAATACATTTTTTAAAGACTCAATAAAAAAAAAAATTCTAAAATAGCTTTTCTATAAAACGTGAGGCTTAAGCAAAATACAGGATGGAGTTATAAAGCTTTTATTGGAAGAATTTTGGTCTGGCCAGCGTAATTCACTTGGCCATTTCAAATTTGCAGTAATAAAACTTTTATGTTGTCATGTAACATTGTCTTCTGTACAGAGAGCCAAATCTGTGAAAACAGTTTAAGATGCAAGCTATTGTTGATGAAGGATTATAGGCATTATATATCTGCAAAGTGGTGTGTGTTGTTTTATTATTGTAGCTATTAATTGTGTGAGGAATTCAATCATAGATCAAGGCAGCAGTTTGTTGTTTAGAAGATTTTTTCCTAAATTCATATAACCCAAGGTACTCTTGAGCTACTTTGAAGACTGAATACTCGTATTCCCCATTTGCAAATGGAATGGACAAAAAAATCAGGTCTGGTACTAAAAAGGGAGGAAAAAGTACTTGGAGACGGCCCTCCAGTTCAGTTCCAGGTCTCTTGTGGAGTTAATCTGATGTTGTCATCGTTGGACAAGCGACTTCACCTTCATAGATTTATGTTTGTCCTCCTGTCTAAGTCTCTTTAATCTGTCCAAGTTTTCACAGAGCTCAAGGGCTCATTGTCCGCTGGGGTCTTTACCACCACAGTTAATAAAAAAATTGTTCACATTGTCATTATGAATGTGAAATAGTGAGCAAGATATATAGCCTGTACAGCAGGATAAAATTTACTGCAGTAGGACAAAACTCATTTATGGTGGATGTCTCACAACTTGGCTTGATTAAATGCTTTTTAAAAAGAACAATGATTTCATATTGATTCGCTGTTTGCAAACATAATTATACAAGTATCTGGGAAGAATCAGATGCAAAAGAAAGGATTCTGATAACTCTGAGGGAAAGATATATAAGATGAACTATCTACATTGTTAGAAGCAGAGATGTGAATCCAAGTTCCCATTTCAGTAATGTTAACATTAATAGACTTCAGCAAACTCACTCCTGTTCTGCCCAAACAAACAAGTGACTACAATTCTGGCCTTTCATACTGTGTTTCAGCCTGTTGTAGATATCTTTTATGAATCCAGGTCATCTGTGATAACAGCTTATCTGACATCTAAATCTTTGCTGTTGTTGTTATCTTCAAGGCTAAATAACGCCTTCCACCAGCTCTGTCTCTTTTGATTCTTGTTCATCTTCAATTTGTTTGTTTTTTAAATCTTCCTGTTGCGCAGAAAATTGTGTAGCTGATGAGATCTGGTATGTGTCCTCGTCTGTGAGCACGCAGCAGAACCAGTGAACAATGGCAGACTCCAGAGCAAGTGACATAATACAATTTTAGCACATAACTTTGAATTACTTTGTCAAAAATCGATTTGAGAAAGTCAGCCACAGTATGAGTTCTAGATAGTTTTGAAACATTAAATCATTTTCACACTCTGTTATATACAGCTATAGATATGGTCTTCTATCAGTGGCATTTAACAAACATTAAGAGGCAGTTCATCCCCTGGAACAATTGCAATGAAGGGTCATTTGGGCCGAAATATCGAAACAGGTCTCATTCATCTAGCATTATAATTGCACGTTTATACTCCTTTCTTATAATCTCTCGAGCACAGAGAGATCTTGGAAAAAAATAATTGAAATCTGTAGAAGCACAATGCTGAACTGAATAATACTGGTGTAAAAGCCATCTAATGAAGGGGAGGGTCAGGTCCATTCAAGGAGGCTATGAACATTTCTAGCAGTGAAAACTCAGTGCTCTTCAAGGAAAGAGGCAATCATCAGAAATGGCAGAGCTCTTGAGAAATGTTTACTTGTAACCATTTCATGTGGGTTTTTGCAATTACATGTTATAATATAAGGCAAGGTCTCTGCCCTGAGAAGGTCTAAGCCATCTGCTTTTCCTGTGTTGACTGCTCCTAGAAACTTCTGAACTGTCTCCTCCAGCAGCCGTTACCAGGGACAAGTATACGGGCTGACCTTCAGCTGTGTGTCATTCACTATTTCCTCTCCCATTTTTAGCCTTCCCACTTGCTGAAGTACCGGAGATCATCTGGATACTTCAGGCAGATTGCAACCAAAGAGAAGAGCTTGTACTTAGTGCATAGTCAGAGCCTAGGCGGAAATACTGACAATGTCGTTGCTCAGAATTGCCTTTTTCCCTGTTTTGGAGGAAATGTTGTAGGATAAATGACTTTGATGAAGAGAAGGTATTGCATGTTGTCACATTACTTGAGAGTATTCTGCTGTTGTTTACAAAATGGAGTCTCAGTATAGGTGCTGTGGTACATGGTGCCTCTTGTGGGTCTCGCAGTACTGGATCCCTTTCCCTTCTGAGAGTCTAAGAATGGTTGTCTTTAGGTAAGTGGTCAAATATAGAGACCATTAGGGTTAATTTAATACTCATACAAGACTTATTGTGAAATATTCTGAGCACTCACCATGTATTTTGTGGATTTTATTTGAGCTATTTGAATTATTGCAATGTATTTGGAGTGAAGGACTGATGCTTAAGGCTTGGCAGAGTCCAATATGTTCTGACCAGGTTCTTTTAGACATTGTACACATGGTGGGTGTAATGTTTAATGTTAAATATATTTATTTAAAGATAGTCGATGTTACACAGGATTTCTGATTTAGCAGCGTGATGCAAAGTGTGTTGCATAACATAATACACACGTAAGTTACACTTAGCAAAATATATATAGCAATTGCAAAACAGAGTTTGATCATAATACCACTGTGATTCCCATTACCAGTCTCTATTATCTACTCACTGTTAGAATGCTGGGTGTCCCCAGTCACCAGGAAGGAATATGTGGGTTGAAGCCAGCCCAAGCCTGCCGTTCTCCCTGAAATACCCCTGCCAGTTTTTCAACCTCCACATCCTACTCCGGGCTGAGCCGCATACTCACTCCCCCTGTGTTGGTCTGGCTACTTCATGGAGACATTCACTTTCAATGGACTCAAGGAGAAGCACCACCAGCTGATCCGCTCAACTGCCGACAGATGTCCACCTAAAACAAAGGCCACCCTCTAGTCCCCCCATGCTGACACAAAGCCAGCCTCTTGGCAACAGCGGTGGCCAGCCGCAGCCCGCGCCGTTCCCCAGCCTTCACGGGCACATCGTCCTGGGCCGTCTCCACCGAGACCTCCTCCTCCACGGGGCTTTATTGGTCAGTCACGAGAACTGAAGGAAAGAAATGGATAAAGCTCTTCTTTACCACCTTTCTGTGAGATCGTTTCATGTAGTCTCGAGAACTGTCCTGTAGGCTTGGACTAAACAAACAGAAATAAGAGTAGCAATAACTACCGTATAGCAGCTATTTGTCCTGGGATCTCAAAGCGTTTTACAAAAATCCCTGTTTCCATGGTCTGTCCTGCATTGTGCTGTTCAGAGGTGTCAGTACTTTGGCTTGAAAATGTGGGTAAAGATCTCATACTCTAATAATGGGCATTCCTATTACTAAAATTTTGACACTGATCAGTAAAAGTTTGACAACTGGTGGATCCGGATTTTTTTTTTTTTTTTAAGTTTATATGTTTTTAATGGGAAGCATCATCAAGATAAAATGTTAATGTATTAGCCAAATTTTATTTGAAACTTAATTTATTTATGACTAAATTTGTATTCAGTTGTTACTTCTTGATATGACCAAAATAAACACTGGAGGCTTCACAATAATTTTGTTGTAGGACTTCAGTAATTTATAAGAATAATTTATAAGAGCTTGAAAACCACGGCTGTATGTTGTAACTCTGCTCAGTACCAGTAAAATAGAAAACCTCTTTAGAGATATCTTCAAATGGCTTCTTTTTACTAATTGAAAAGTTGAGATTAGCTTATCTATTTACTCTTAGATGAAGGAGATTGTGTGCAAAATTATGAGATCCACCAGAGACATCTTGGCCTGTGTTTCTATAGTGTCTTTAAATGCAAGATTTCTAATACTGTAGGAAAATAAATTTTAAAAAACCTTAATAAAAAGACAAGAAAACCTATGCTGTGAGTCTTTAGCATTAATAAATGTATTACTTCAGAGAGTATCTTCTGGGAACCTACTGACAGTTTTCATGTGAGATAATTGCAGATCAAAATGTATTCCGCTGTTAACTTCAGCAGAGGGATTTTCTGTTTATTGATGCAGCTGGTAACATAGTCATAATAGAAGGTTATATGAATTTTCTCACTTTATCTTTCTATTTTGAGTTATTATTTATTTTCTCAGGTGCTGTTTGCATGAGCTTGAATTTCTCCACCCTGGACATCTGCTATGAACTTTTTATCTGTAGAAATCTCAGTTTACCAGGCTCAGTAGAAATCTGATGAAGTTCATGATGTATTTTTTTTTCAGTTATGTCTCAGTTTGGTATGGTCCTTTCCAAAATGTAGAGAACATGCAGGAAAACCCCTCCTTTAGGCTGCAACAGGGTATTTGCCAATCCTGTGCTCATTGTCCTATGCCCTGCCTTTAGGGTGGCAGCATGGAAAAAGAATCAAATCAGATACAAATGCAGAAGAAAATCTAGAATTGAAGCCAAACATGTGGCCCACACAGATGTGGATGCAACCAGGGTTGAGACAGGATGCCTGACTGAAAATTTTAGTCGTGATTTATGGAAGTGCTGATCATTCACAACTGCTGCTGAAGTTAATGGGATTGCTGCCATCAATGTATAAATCTCTAAACAGAGTGGAATATCCGAAAACCAAACAAATCTAGATAAAGAACATAAATTGATAATTTATTTATTTATTTATTTATTTAATATATGCCACCACTCAAGATGAGCTGTGGAAATATTTTCATTACTCTTTGCATTATGTTCTGCAACTGCAGTAGTGAGCACCACTGGGAAAAAAATTGCTGCTTTTGTCCTCTAAGCCACTTCGAATAATGTGAAGTAAGCAAGCTGAATGACACTTTGAGCTTTTTCTCTATCTGCTATTTCTGAAATACAGCTATTTTTCCAACTGTTCTGAATGCTTAGGAATGGGCTTGTGGGAAAAAGGACATAATTCTTTAGTTGATGAGGATCTCATTTTGCTAATTCATTATGGTACACTTTACTACAGTCAGCGGAGCTACAGGACGTTCAAGCGAAACCCTGAAAAGATAAATATTTCTTTGATAAGTCTGATGTCTGTCAGCAAAGCATTAATGCTACATAGGAAATCAAATTCCTACTAAAATGTTACACTCCCAACCAAGATGTTGCACCCAACTGGATTCACTCCAGATGAGTGGAGATTTGCAGTAAACTCTAGATGACGTTCACAACCAGATGTTCACCTGGTTTTGCTTTGCTTTTCATTTGCTCCCAGAAGATGCCCCAAAGTTCACTGGTGATCATGAAAATCTTAACACAGTTTTATTATGGTGGAAATGTGTGGGGAAATATGCAAAAAATTGCAACATTTGCAATCTTTTGTTTGTATTCAGCTGTGCATTTGTAATTGCTATGAGAATAAGTGACCAAAAATACACTTGTAAGTGTTGCAGTTGTAACCCATGGGTTTCAGACTTCTTTGTTTTTCTTTCTGAGGCTCAATAGAAGGGAATGAAAACTCTACATTCTGCATCTGTGAGATGGTCTAATCAATGCTAGAGGAAGAAAGCTGTAAATATAGAAGTTAAAGACAGCCATGTACATTCAGCTAATGGCTGGTACATGAACAAAGCTTGTGTGTGCACTGACTCCTGTGTCTCAGTGTATGCATCATTCATGATACAATGTATAGATTTTGTTTTGATGGCTCTTGTGTTGAATTGACAGCTTTTCATCCATGAGTTAGTGTGAGGCCATGTTAAGGTCCTAAAGCTATTCTTCTGGGACTGTGGTGTTTTTAGAGGGGAATGGAGGAGTTTCCCTTCTTCTCAACCTCTGAAATTTTAAGTTGACCAAATACTGACATTTTCATATGCATTTTTATGAGTTGAGAAACACAGCAGTCCTATGATATGCTTCATGTCATCTTAGAATATGTCTGAAAAAGTTGGACAGGTTACACACTGGAAGAAACTACTTTTTCCCCAGGGATGATATAAAGAGCATCTGGTAACCATCTTGGGCAGAGACACCCACCTTTCAGTAGTTTGTGGTTAAGCAAGATGAATGTCTCTGTGAGTGAGACACTTTACACATCGCTGGTTACTTTAATAACCCTTAAGTATTTTTAATACTATTAGAGTGTTTTCTGTATGTGAAGATTTTTTCTGTCTGTGGTGGTCTCTGGAAGCTGTTGCTTATAATTACTTTTGAGGACTCGGAGAGCATGGATCTGTTCTTTAAATCTGTACAGCATTCTGTGGGTAATACTGAAGTCAAAGCAGCTTTTTTCCCTCTGTGATTGAAAGAGTTAGACTGGTACTCAGAAAAGCAGAGAAGCTGAAACATAGTATTACCACAGTGCCTACCTCATTGTGGTACAAGAAAAGGGAGCTGACCCTGAAAATTTGGCACAAGCTCACTGCAACCACTCTGACTAATGCCACAGAAAAATAGAGGCTGATGTATTTTTCTGTAGAAATACTGCTAAAGATTTACTTTGATTTAAACCAGAGCAGGCAAAGAGGTTGGAAAATGCGAGATACTGGTGAGTAAGTATTTTAAATCAGCCCTTTTCAGAATGAGATGAGGAAGGGAGGAAAGGAAAAGAATGGAGATATGAGCTACAGGGAAGAGTAAATAGCCAAGGATTTTCCAAAACATCACCATTAAGACTCAAGGGGTTTGTTGGAAATCCAATCCAGATCTGGCCATTTGTATTTTAACTTGAAATTGTCCTTTTCAGGGTACCTGGATGAGATTTTGCATTGAGACCTCTCATATTAAGTTGTCAACCTAAGTTGCATAAGCTGACTTAGTCTGCTGGGTAGAAACTGCTATTATTTATATATATAATACTATAAAACATGAGGTGAGAGAATTTTCTTTCTATACTGCACATGCTTGTAAAACCACAGAAATAAATTTTAGTCTTACATGATGGTTTTACTGAATTCATAAGAATCTGACCGAACACTCCTTGAAAGAATTAAAAGATTCCTTTTAGCTTTGTCTGGCATTTTACTAGCCAACTAATGCTGATGTTGATGAAAACATGATTACAGTGTAATTATGGTTACTATTTCTTAAGTTATCAGACATTAGACTTCTGTGGAAAGAAAAAAAAAAGAAAAAAAAATACAGAAGAAAGAAAAAAGCCTTTCATTGTACACATAAGTGCTCATATTTCTAATAATTTACCTGAACACTAAGCTTGAGTAGTTAGGTTTGTTTGGCACTTTGTGTAGTAAACTAGAAAAAAAAAAATTCCTAGATTTAGGGCATTTGGCAGAACTCTGGTACATGTTTTTTGATATTGTCAGTATATCTTTGAGGCTACCTGCTAATCAACAGTTTTTGCAAGTTCTTACAAAGAGGGAAAAGCAGAGTGCGAGAGGAGGCAGGTTCTCCTCTTCTGCAGATCTGTATGAGCCAAAGGGCAGGTGTCCATCACACAGCTGGGATGTTCAGAGTTCTGTTTTGTACCAGAAAGCAGTTAGGCACACTGAAGAACTGGAGAGACAATATTTTGTGATCCTGCCTTTCTCTCTTTTCTTTAACTGACTTTTCCTAAGGGGCATGTCATCTATGTTTGGGAACACGGAGTAAATGTCAGGGCACAGGCAGCCTCTGCAGAAGGAAACGTTGACATTTCTAGCCAGCGACAGAGAACAAAGATGTTTGTTTATTTTTACTTTCAAGGAGAATCAAGAATGTAAATGAGAAAAATATAAAGAACTGATTAAGCTATTTGAAATCTCAATCTTCCATCCACACACATATATACTGAAGTTTTTATGCCTCTCCCTATTGATCTCATCTCAAGTTTCACCAAGATTCTCTACAAATGCACATTTGGAGCCAGTGTCTCGTGAGCAAGCGGCTCGTTCTGCCGCCCTTGGGCTTCCTGGGTGAAGGAGAGGGTCAGATGCCAGGAATGATGACATGGAGATGAAGTTGCACAGAGCCCAGTGAAGCAGAGTATCCTCTGCAACTCAGGTTGAAGTCCAGTTATCAGCATAATTAAATTTAAATTAATTATCGCAGATAAAAGCGAGTGTTGGAAAAGCTGTTTGTAGTTCACCATGCTAACAGAGATTCCAAAAATGTTTGGAGATCTAATTCTTATTGCATAAACTTCCACACAGGTTTAGATATTTTACAAGATTTATGTTGTTTTATACTTCCACTTGGGACACACTCTCTTCTATAGTTTCAGGATATCTCAGAGTATTTAAGATCACTGAGACTAACTGAAATGCAAACACCTGACACGTTAACTACTCCCAGTTTATAGATCTAAGAAATTGTTAGGGCTTCTTCATATATTTTATTGGATGTCATGTATCATGGAAACAATCTCCAAATGCTTCAAAGAATGATACTGGGATGGTATTTTAGGAGAATATAAGCTAGGATGTCTCTACATTATTAGAGTATTAAGATGGTGAAATATGAATTCTTAGTGCTTACGTAAGTTATTTTAATGCACAACACCTTTTGAGCAATATTGTAATTGCACAAAAGTTGTCAAAGGCCTCCTTATACCTAACTTACAGCAAACTGTTCTAAAAGACTTCCTGCTATAGAGCAGGAGGAGGATTTTTACAGCTCCAGTAAAAATGGGACTTTTCCATAGTTTCTAACTTTTCTGAAACCTACCTTTGATGGCTAAGGGATGAAAAGGAAGAGCTTCCAGGGTGGGAGCTAGTTATAATGGTTTCTCTTACAGTCCCTGAAAGATATAGGCACTTCTAGAGTATGATTTATCTCAGCCAAAAATACACATCAAAACTAGGTATGTTTAAAGACACCTATTTCTTTTCATTGGTATAAAGGGAACATAGGGCAACTAGCTGAAAGGTAGATATCTACAGTCTAACGGTCCATATGAGAGCATTCGTGGCTCCAGTGAACGTAAAAGCTTTGTTTACCTTGTCCCTGGGGGGCTCCAGGGAGTCCTTACTGTGTCCTTTCAATGTATAAAGCGGGCTTATAAGAGAGACAGAGAGAGACTTTTTACCAAGGCCTGTAGTGACAGGACAAGGGGCAACAGTTTTGAAATGAAAGAAGGTAGATATAAGGAAGAAATTATTTTTTATGATAAGGAATGCAAGACACTGGCACAGGTTTCCCAGAGAAGCTGTGGCTGCCCCATCCCTGGCAGTGTTCAGGGCCAGGTTGGATGGGGCTTGGAGCAACCTGGTCTGGTGGAAGGTGTCCCTGCCCATGGCAGGGGATTGGAACGAGATGATCTTCCAGGTCCCTTCCAACCCAAACTATTCTGTGATTTTGTGATTCTATGATTTATCTTCTAACTCTTTGTGCCTTCAGACATACTTTGCTATTGCTGGCTGCCTGAGCAAAAAATTTAAATAATTCAGCAGTGTTTTTATATCCATGAGTATTCTGCTTAGAAAGTTGCTCACATGTAAGGTGCTGCTTATTAAGATTTCAGGAGGCTAATAGAGGGTCTCATCCAAAGAACATCTGATGAGGAAGGTACAGTTGGTGGGATTATCTGAGGAAGTTTCAAACTTTGTAACTAGACTCCAGTCACTGAAAATGTTGACTGGGATCATTATTCAGAGACTCATCAGAAGTGTCCAGTTATTCTTAGCTGGGAAATATAGCTCTACTGAAGACAGTGCTACTGTATCACTTTGCACCAGTTGAAGTTCTGGCCAGAATAACCAATTTTTTTGAAACTTAATGCCATTCTATCTGACATTAGGGTAAATGCAGAATATCTGGATGCTTTTGGTTATTTTTTAAAAATGGAAAACCTGTGACAATTAGATCTGAAGGCCCAAACATCTGAAAACCTTCAGATGAACTTCAAGTTACTTTGTCACACACCACGTGGGGCTCATGAATAAACCAAAGTGACACATTTAGCAACCCAAAGGCTTGGAAATGAACTTTAAAGGCAAGATTAACACGTAGTGCAAAGTGACTTTCCCCCATGATGACACAGATAAGCATTGAACTAGAACACAGTAATAGTTTTTATTGAATGTGAAAAGCGAGTAACATTTAGCTTCCCTATAGAAGGCGTGAAAAGGTCAGCTGGAAGTTTTATTGATGGTGCTTAAAGGAGAAGTTTGCTTGCTGCAATGCAAAAGCGGAGCTTATTTGAACAGAGCAGATCGTATTAAAAAAACAAGTCCTGTTCCATAGGACGATTACATTCTAATCCCTCTGTGTATTTATACTGCTGTTCAGTGCTCTATGTCCATATCACAGGAGAAAAATCTTTTATAATATCTGTTATAATTTATCTAATACCCGAGCTTCATTTATTACACATTACTGATCTGGTTTTAATGAGTGATACATTCCTATAGGCTTCCAGAAAGCAAGAAACACATTTATATGCTTATCACTTATTAAACACTTATTTTTGCTGTCTTAATCTTGTCTTGGACATACAAAGATTATGTAAGTGTAACATTTTAGGCTGAAGATTTAGCATCTTACTGTCCATTATAGCCTCAGTATAAATGTATGTCATTAAGACCACCTGACAATCAACTTTCAACAGCTCGTCTCTTAAAGACAGATGCTTTTTAGTGAAAAGAATCATGAGCATTACAAATGTCTGATCTAATGGCCATTACTAATTATTATTAATACAGCTAATAATAATAGTCATGTTTGGAGTGATTTTCAATGAAAGTATTTAATGATTCATGGAATGTTTGTCTCTGGCAGCCTTTGTGAGGCAGATATTTTAAATGATGGATGGTTAAATGATGATACACATAAGTCGTAAGGGACTTGATTATGGTCATAAAATGTGGCGTATGGAGAAATGGAAATCAGGGAAGAAAAGTGATTAAGGCATTGGTCTTGTTATTAAGAGACTTGCGAATTTGGGTGCTTAACTTCACTGTTTCTGCTCTCTTGCTGCAAAAAGGAAATGATCATTCACTATGTTATTAACACATTAATATATGTAGCAGTGTTCTCTTACTGTATTGAAGTAACTGGATACTAACATACTTTAACCACAGAATCTTCACCTCCTGGTTTTAATATAAACCTGTACTACCCCTTCCCTGATCCTTCCTCCGGTGCTCAATTCATAATAGCACAAATTTTGTTCCATTGCTTGGGGTTGACACTAAATTTTTTTTTAAACACTGTCTCATTCTGTAACTTCCCCCTATTTCAATTTCAGTCCACTCTTAGTTTCTTGTCCAGGCTCAGAAAAGTCTAACTCGTAAGTATATTAATCTGATCTCCATAAATGGATCATTTTGGTTCTGAAATTTTGAGATTTTTTTAGATCCAATTTTGTACCAGCCTCGCTGGTTGCTGATCTTCCTGGCCTCACCAGCCACTGATAACCATTGTCTCTCTAAGTTTTGTGGTTTATCTGTTCCCACATAACAGTCATCAACACTCCTTGGTGCTTGCTGAATTCACCAGCTCTGGTTCAGCAGTGACCACCCTTGCCAACAGTGCTTCCCCCAGAGAAGCTCCGAAAGGCCAGGCTCACCTCCAGCTGCTCCCAGAGAACAAGAAAAATAAATACTTTGAAAACTTGGTTTTCCATTACATCATTTTTATTTCCATTTATAAAGAAAATGAAGAGCTTTAACAATATTGGTTCCTGATGTTGAATCAGGGAAAGAAAAATGGATTTCCACTTTGGTTTTAGAGCATGTTTATTCTCATTAGCTTCTTATGAACTATGCTCATTGGTGATAACAGATGAGACTTTGATATTACAGATTTATTTTTACATTTAGATTGTAGAGATGAGCTTTCACATTACCCTGTTTGTCATGTCAGACTGTAAAAACCATTGACAGATGAAAACCTTTATTTTACTAAGACTATGCTGAGAAAAGTTGAGTTGTTGAATATATTAAATTTTTTCCCCATAAATCATATAATTTTACTCAAGTTTTATTTTATTAGATACATATTTGAAAAAAAAAAAGTAATTTCTCTTTCAATCTGGAGCTGTCTGTACATAACATGTTGTAGGTACTAGTTATAGGGCTAGACATACACTTGAACCAGAAAAAGGCTTGAGACAGCTTAATGTACAGTTTGGTAGTGAATGTGCATTTGGGACTCTGAATATAATATGAGATAATCGAAGCACTGAGAACTACTGTTAGTCCAAACACAAATTGTCCTGGCTTGCTAGCTGGGATGCCAGGGGCAGTTTAGCTGAATTAAATACTCCCATGTCCCGAAACACTTTTCCAGGCTCTAATTTCTCTGGGTGAGGTACCACACCAATATCCTATTGCTCCTGGCTGAGCTAGTTCAGAAGCCACTCAGATACCTTTGCTTGGCACTGTGTTGTGATATCTACAGAGACATCAGGGGGCAGATGCTGCTTTTCTCCTCTTCTATTTGCACGTACTTCAGACTTAGTGGTGATTAAAACTGTTCAGGAGCTCTTCTGAAGCATTTAGGGGCTTTAAAGACCAAGCCCCACAACCATGCTTAATTTAAGCATTTTGCACAATTTACACTGATATGGTCCTTGCAGGATGCAACTCAGAACAAATCCATATTTCTCTACACAACTGACATGTGATTTATGCATTTTCAGTAAATCCTGCACCTCCTTATTATTATCAATCGTGACATTTAAAAAAGCCTGGCGACGCAAAAACTTCCCCTCTCTTCTGAGTAGCTGAGTGGAAGGACGTGTTGGCCTGGGTTATTACGGAAGCTTTCAGCATTAATTTACATCATTTTCAAGTGCTTTTGGGACACTTTTCTCACCATATAATTTCCTTTTCCTTCTTGACTCCAGACTTTCTCCTGGTCACAGTGACTGACTTGAAACCACTTATCACGTGTGTGGTGCAAGGGACAAGATGTCCCTAAGCCAGCTTCTCTGCCATTAAAAGCATTTGTCACACTTTTTCTATCTAACTTTGTGCACTTCTTTTCAAGATAAGCATTTTTTTTCCCTCAAAGCAGAATTTGCCTGAAATCCATTGGGAAAAAAAAAAAAAAAAAGTAGTCTAAGCTTTTCATATAGATTGAGGTGTTTACTTTAGAAGGCACGTACAAACTTACCCTTGAAATATATTGGTTCACAGCAGTGCACCACTTCTGCTTTTTTAAAACATCTTTTATGTGGTAAACTCATATCTAGTATGGACTCTCACCTGTTGCTGGTTAAAGGAGTTGTGTGATAAAACTAAAATACATTTCTACTTTTAATACAATCAGCAAATATATGTTTTTAATACAGAGAACTTATTTAAGATATGTAAAATAACTGCTTCAGTTGATGTTGCTGTTCTCAAATCTCTACTGTTAGCAGGAGTGGTTTTCTAATTCCTGATTTGCATATATGGATACAGGTTCACTGATTTCAGGACAATTAAGGTTGATGGTGCCAGCTTAGAATCTGGCCCATCCAGGTGTGCTGTCACATTTAGAAGGAAGCAAACATGCTCACAAGGCTCTTTGGGATGTCTTGACAGAGCAGTCAAAAGTTTTATTTCAATCTTTGGGACAGATAGTCAAAATAACCACCACTTCCCTGTTTTGAAATTAAATAGAGATTATGCTAAGATTTCCTAAAGAACTATTTGCTAAATATATGGAGAGACTTGTGTCACTAGAATGAAAAACAGAACAAGTGAAAAAATGATTATTCACCTCCAGACAATCACAATTCACAATTTCACAGTAATGACAAACTCTTACTCAATAAATAGCACCATAATATTTTACAAAAGATTTAGGGAGGGATAATTCCAGTGTGACACATCATGAATGAAAAGGGATAGGGATGGCAAAATAAGGATTAGATAGCAATGCAATGTCAGCCTCAAGAAAAATTGTCACTGTGTTGACTTTGGCAGAAGATCAACTACAGCTTTCAGTGGGGACTAGGACAAATACCGTATTTTTGTTAACTTGACTGACATATGAAGTTGTCTTTTGCTTGGTCTATTTTTGCTCAACATTCAGTTTTTCCAAGCACTTTGCACTGCTGAAAATTCTTGTGACTTTTATTATCGAGTTAGTTACTAATGAGATTAGTGTATGAACATTTACATGAATCCATCCATGTGGACTAGGGTGCACATGTTGTTCATGTCAATCTGCACATTTGAAAAAAAAAAGACAAAAGCCCTTTTCTACGTACTTTATCACAATTCACGGCCTCAGGCAAAAATGGAGAAAAACAGAGTGAGCTTAAGTGTTTATACCTTAGGGAGGAAACACTTGGTTATTAAAGCAGATGGGTGAGAACTCTCATGTCCAGGTTCCTGCTGAGATATTCAGCAAAATAAAATAAAATAATAAAATAAAATAAAATAAAATATTTTTTTAATCTAATAATACAGTTTTGGCTGTTGCAATGGATATGACGTTTTTCTCATCTCAATCTATGCAAGACTGATAGAACTGTGTGCATTTCCCAACCATGCTATGTATTTTTTCACATATATTTTTTTCACATTTTTTTCACATCCTTAAACTCTGAGAGTCTTTATTGCTGACTGCAGAATACAAAGGGATTTCATAATGCTTTCTTTTTCATACATTTTTTTCTCTCTTACCTTATTCAAAGTTAAGGTTTGGAAACTTGGGTCTTATTTTGCTTATCTAGACTGGTGTAAAACTGAGTCTTGATTTTTCCTGGATACTTTGAAGGATTATTAGAGTAGGTATAATAGTAAAACAGATAATAGTCATACAAAAAAGAACACAACACTTGCATGTCATGTCTGTTTAACCCTTGTCTCAGCACTACTACAAGAATAGGCACCCGTACAGAAATTTCAGTCCAAGAGTCCACATCTAGGGTGATTCCTTTGAGCTTGTAATGGAGAGCTATAAAAACATATTTACGTTCACCTGACCACTCGCATATAAGTTGTGAATTGTTGACACTGACATCTGGTTTGGGTTTGTGTGGCCGGGTTTTGGTAGCGGGGCGGGGGCCGCAGGGCCGGCTCCTGTGAGAAGCTTCTAGAAGCTTCCCCGGCTCTGAGCTGGACCTGCCGCTGGCCCAGGCCGAGCCCCTCAGCGACGGCGGTAGCGCCTCTGGGAGAGCAGAGTTCAGAGGGGAAACCCCCAGTGA
>JAVJGG010000027.1:21356651-21368872 GCA_035590195.1 Aviceda cuculoides
TCTGCTCCGCTCTGGTGAGACCCCCCCTGGGGTCCTGCGTCCAGCTCTGGGGTCCTCAGCACAGGAGAGACAGGGACTTGTTGGAGCGGGTCCAGAGGAGGGCCTTGAAGATGATCAGAGAGCTGGAACACCTCTGCTGTGAGGACAGGCTGGGAGAGTTGGGGTTGTTTTGCCTGGAGAAGAGAAGGCTCCAGGGACACCTTATTGCAGTCTTTCAATATTTAAAGGGGGCTTATAGGAAGGATGGGGACAGACTTTTTAGTAGGGCCTGTAGCAATAGGAAAAGGAGTAAGAGTTTTAAACTGAAAAAGGGTAGATTCAGACTAGATATAAGGAGGAAATTTTTTACAATGAGGGTGGTGAAACACTGGAACAGTTGTCCAGAGAGGTGATAGATGCCTTATCCCTGGAAACATTCAAGGTCAGGTTTGATGAGGCTCCGAGCAACCTGATCTAGTCAAAGATGTCCCTGCTTATCGCAGGGTGGGCTGGACTAGATGACCTGTCAAGGTCCCGTGCCATCCAAACTATTCTATGATTCTGTCTTCACAGGCAACCTCCTCAAAGTGCAAGAATGGCCCATCCCAATGTGCAGGGACTTGAGTAGCTGTAGCGGAAGACCAGCATGGATAAACAGGGAAATCCAGACTCAGCTCAAACACAAAAAGGAAGTACAAAGAAGAAAGAAGCAGAGATGGGTTGTCTAAAAGGACTATAGAGACATTTCCTGAGTGAGCAGGGATGGACTTAGAACAGGTCCACAACTCAGCTGGAGTTCAGTCTGCCAAGAGATGTGAAAGGCGACAAGGAGAGCTTCTGCAAGCACAGCAGCACCAAAAGGCAGGCCAAGGAAAATGCTTGTCTTGTGCTGAAGGGGGTTGATGACACAGCGATGAAAAATACAGAAGACTGAGTCACTCTGTATTTTCTTTGCTCAGTCTTTATCAGTAAGTCCGCTCTCATCGTAGCACATCTTTGTGCCTAACAATAGAATTTGGGGAGTGAGGGAAAGCACAACAGAGGACAATAGTACCAGGAACTGCTCTAGCAAACTGGACATATATAAAGCCATGGTAACAGCTGAGATGTGTTCAAGTATAATGCAGGAGCTGATGCCATTTTGAGACCGCTTTCTGCTGGTTTTGAAAGATTGCAATGATTGCTGGAGGGACCAAGTGACGGGGAAAAGGCAATGTTACACTAAATTAGAAAGAGTAAGGAGAGGGATACAGGGAATTACAGGCTCAGTTAGAGCAGAACAAAGTCTTGGGACTGAAACAACTCCATGCAACAGCACAGTCTGAGGACCAACCCTCTGAGGAGCATCTCTGCAGAAAAGGATATAGTGGCCCGATGGGCAATAAGTTGAACATCACTATCTGCAGCATGTCCTTGCTGTCACAAGGGGTAAGTACTTTCAGGGCTGCATCAACAGCAGTGTAGCCAGTCAGCTGAGGAAACTGGTGATGCTCCCCAACTCAGCTGTCATGAGAACATATCCAGGGTACTATGGCTAGTTTTGGGTTCCCCAGTATGAGAGTGACAAACTGAGGAAAGTCCAGCAGAAGCCAACAAGAAGATCAGTGGTTGGAACACACGGCATACAAGGAAGGATTGTATGTCTTCATCTACAAAGAAAAAAGTGATAGGAGACATAGACAGGCTCACCTCTGAGGTCCACAGTGAAAATAGAAGAGGAAACAAGGGAAATGCAGTTTGGGTATTAGGGTAATAGTTTTTGTAATGAGAGTAATTTAGCACTGGAGTGGATTGCTCAGAGAGGCTATGGAGTCTGCATCCTTGCAGAGGGTCCCTGTGCATCCCTGAGAAACCTGGTCTAACTTTGAAGCAGGTTCTGTAGAGGACCTGCAGAAAGTTGGACTAGGTAATCTCAGAGAGCCTTTCAAACCTTAATTACTCTGTGATTCTTTGACTCTAATTATATAGTGAAGAACAGATGAGTGGATAGTGAACCACAGTATCCTGGCAGAAAATCTGTCCCAGCAGGAGGAGGCTACCAGCACAATTTTCTTAAAAGTGACCCTTAGAAGTTTTGGTAGAACAGTACCTGGAAGGTGCAATACACTGATTTATTTCTTTCCAACATGTAAAAAGACTGTTTCAACTGGAACCTCATTCTGAAACAACATTCTGAAACCTTCAGCCACTATTAAAATTGAAAAATCATGTTTATCTAATTAAAAAAAAAAAAAGAAAGAAAAGAAAAGAAAAGAAAAGAAAAGAAAAGAAAAGAAAGAAAAAAATAAAAGAAAAGAAAGAAAAGAAAAAATAAAAGAAAAGCAGAAAACCATTGAGAAGACTATTTGCAAGTAAGATTGAATCTAGCGTAATGTGATGGGTTACAAGCTATTCTGATCTAAATCTTTGGCTCCTGGTATAACTCCTTTGCATTGATCTGTTATCTTAATGCTGACCTAGTAAAACTCCTGGGTATTCTCCTTCTGTAAGGAAAATCCCAGCTGGCAGAGAAAGCAAGTATAGCTGGCTTTGCTCCAGGGTGCTGAAGAAAAGGCCATTTCCAGGGCAGGGGTGGGAAGCTAAAATAGCTCATTATAATGGATACTGGTTTTGACAGTAATGAAGATGACTATCACTTCTCCCTATAAGTACCTAAATATGCTGAGTGATGAGACTACTGAAGATAGACGTGCATTCCACACAGTTTGGGGCAGAAGATTCACCTTTTGAAAAAAAACAAACAAAGAAACAAAACCAAAACCAAACAAAAAAAGGTCAGAATCTCTGGGTTTTTTTAAGTATTTAAATTTATCAAAATAAATTAATACTATAAAATAATGTTAGAGGGAAAAATACCTATATTACCTATAGGAACTATTTCTTCTGTAAGAGTTGCTTTGTTTTCCACAGCAGCAATTGAAATGTGATGCCTGATTCTGATTTTTTTAATAACTATATAAATCCAAAGTGGCATAATTATGAAAGCATTTGTTATGAATATTTACATGTTTTTCTGAGACTAGAATTTTGTTCTTACATTTGCAGACTTCAATCATTTTTTTTTACAGCAAGCGATAACTGACAGTAGCACAGAAAGAAACAATATAATCAGCATTTTAAAGCACATTCCCTTTGAAACTACAGCCTTCTAACCATTTAGGATCACATTTCATAAAACACACGAAAGAAGTTATTTGCTGAGACTAATGAGAAAAACATCAAAACTCTATAAGCTATATATTTGTATTTTCTTAGGACACGCTGCTGAATTCTAGACAAACCTGCCCTGTTAATAAATTTTATTTATGAATAATGTCAGGCTATAAAACCCTGCGCAATTTTCAGTACAGCCCGGAGACTAAAAAGTCTTCCTCTGCCATTCACATTCAGTCTAGTTCTGGATTCCAGATGAAATTCCAGACAGGAAGATTTATGCAATGTGCGCAGAGTGCATTAATCCACTGCACTACAAAGTCCATTAATTTTGAATACTGCTATCAATTGCACTACATGACATGGTGATAACTACATTATTACCTTTATAAAAATGCCTTTCCTGGTATTGAGGGCCTCATTTTTACTCTCTGGATACTTTGTGCAGTTTTGTACATGCACATGGGTAGGTAGGCAGAAATCTCAAACACATATGCATGTACATTAAATATTTGCATTAATACTTATTACATCTTTAGTATTGTAATATCAGCATGCTCATTTAATTACATTAGAGATCCGTCATCTTTTTTGTTTATTTTTATTCTTAAACAATGTAAATTAAATTATCCATAAATGGAAACTAATTAAATTAAAGGCCAATAATAGAAAGTAAAGCCAACTATTCCATCCCATTTGGGTGGATTTAAAAGGATCAGACTAAGGATCTAAGGAGAAATTCTGGTTCAACCGAACCATTCAATTTTATGGAGTCAAGATGTGCTTTTCAGTTTTAGAAAAGAGACTCACATTGTCTAGATTCAGATACTTATGTCTAGATTCAGATACTTACAGCGTTTACCTTAAATGAGGAGTAGAGAGCTAGATGCTTCTTAAAAAATTTGAGGCATAGTAATGTGTAAATCAGCTGACTGAACATGACTGGAGGGATCTCAACAAGCTGATGAAACAGGCTGACGGAAACCCTATGAAGTTCAACAGTGGCAAATGCAATTCTGATAAATATAAGGTTTGGGGAGTTCTTTCTGTTTGTTTGTTTTTAATTGGAGGATGGTCAAATACTGGAGCAGGTTTTCCAGAAAGGCTGTGCAATCTCTATCCCTGGCCGTGTTCCAAGACTCGACTGGAGACCATCCTGAGCTATCTGATCTAATTAGACCTGCTTTGAGCAGGTGGTTGGACTAGAAGCCTTCCAGAAGTCTCTTCCAACCTAAATTATTCTCTGATTCTGTGACATTAAAAGGAGATTTTATTGCCACATTCAGCAAATGGATACTTATAGAAAGTCTCTTGGATGTTGTTTTGGGTTTTGGTAGTGGGGCAGGGGCCGCAGGGCCAGCTCCTGTGAGAAGCTTCTAGAAGCTTCCCCGGCTCCGAGCTGGACCCACCTCTGGCCCAGGCCGAGCCCCTCAGCGACGGCGGTAGCGCCTCTGGGAGAGCAGAGTTCAGAGGGGAAACCCCCAGTGAGTGGGGGGATTGGGATGGGAGAGGAACCCCTCTGCGGATACCGAGGGCGGTGAGGAAGGAGGGCAGGAGGTTGATGCCCCCGCAGCCCCCAGTGAGACAAGACGGCAGGCTGTCCCCCCCCAGCCCACGGAGGGGAGCGGGGAAGCAGATGCCCACCTGCAGCCCGGGGAGAGAGGAGCCCAGGCTGGAGCAGGGGGAGGCCCCCCAAGATGGCCGGGACCCCGTGGGAAGCCGGCACTGGAGCAGGCTGTGCCTGAAGGACTGCAGCCCGGGGAAGGGCCCACGCTGGAGCAGTTCTTGGAGAACTGTGTCCCATGGGAGGGCCCCCACGCTGGAGCAGGGGACAAGCAAGGAGTCCTCCCCCCGAGGAGGAAGGAGGAGCAGAGATGGGTAGTAAATTAAATTGATTTTGTTTTTTCCCCAAGTTTAGCCTGTCTTTTGCCTGTGATCATAAGTGGGGAGTGATCCCTCCCTGTCCTTGTCTCGACCCATGAGTGTTTCTTTATATTTTCTCCTCCTCATCCCACCAGGGCCAGGGGAGGAGTGAGCAAGTGGCTGCCTGTGCTTTGTTACTGGCTGGGCTGAAACCACGACAACATCACTTAGTATAGTAAAAGCTGCCTGATAAAGAGCATTTGGTGACCTGTTGACATACACATTTTTCCTACTGGTAGGTCACTATATGTAATGTGAGTTTTCTTTTTTTCTTTTGTTCTGTAATATCCTTCAGAGACAACTTTTGAAAGAGAGCAAGTTCAATAGCAAAAAAAAAAAAAAACAAAACAGTCCTCTGAAAACAAAGAGCCTTGGAAAATATATGTAGATGTACTTCTGGAGAGAAAGAGAACAGGAAAAAGAACTGTTGTTTGTTTGAAAGCTTTGCAAGAAAAAAGGATTTAAAGGAGTTATGACTCAGAGCAGTGTGCTGACATTCAGAAATGCAAAAAAGGAAGTAACCCATGATGGAAAACGTCCTGAAAATATTTTTTTTTAGAGTTCCAAGGTATGATCCTGGTCTTATTGGCATAATTTTGGTGATTTCACTGGCATCTTTCTTAATGTTTGGAGTTTTCACTGACAACCCAATTAGGATTCAGTTCCAGAAATAATAGTTTTCCAAAGGCTGTAGTCTGATGGTATCAGTTGTCATTCATTCCAACTTTAAGTGATTTGAGACCATGTGGGAGTAATTCAGGTGCCTAAACAGAGGTATGTAATGACATTTTTAGGTATGCTAAAAGGTATCCTGGTGTATCTGAGGCATGGAAGCAAGAGCATCTCAAATGTCACAAGATGCCTCTGTTTACACAGGTACATCAACCAAGTCCCTAAATCACTTCTTCCTTCTTCAGACCATGCCCTCATACACACACAAAAAACCAAACAAAAAGTATCCTTGACTGGGACCGAATAGATGAGCTGTTTTGATATGAGCAAATCAATTGCTGCCACGTACATGGAGACCTATTAAGTGGTAACAAATATTAAGGACATGATCAGATGGAGACAAGTGATCAAGCAGGGACATTCAACAAAGCAATTTCCTCTTTTCACAAAATGTTACCAACCTTCAGCTGAGCCTGAATAACTCCTTTTGGCATGCCCTTAATGAACTGAAATATGAATTGAAATATATTAGCCTAAAGAAATTATCATTGCCTTCTGCATTTCATTTACTCATTTTTACTTTGTGTTACAATAGGTAGAGACTGTGCACATGATTAGTACCTGCATTTCAAATAAGGAATGGTGACTTAAATCTCCTGCCACCGACAGTTATTTTCAAAGTGGGAGCAAAACACTGGCAGCTTTTGTCTTCAGGTGAAAGTACACACTGTTAAAAGGTCTGAATGAGCTAAACTTGTGGTTATCCATGGGCCAGTGGTTATTGTGTTCTCCATTTATATTTGTATTCTTTTTGCTATGCTTTACGTGAGCTACTTAGTTGATTTTGGTTCCTCGTATCACAGCAAGCATAAAATGTATCTGTAGTTATTTTTGTCTACAGAATTATGTGTACAAAATTGATGCCTAGTTAAAGATGAGTTGAAAATCTTGCCTCTAGATCAAATTTAAAATCAGCGATGCACCACATGAAAAATGTTGCTCTTAGAGTGCTTCTGTAGTTACTGTTATATGTCTTGCAGGGCTTTTAAAAGATTAATTTTCTTTTATTCTTTGGTTCAGTTTTTTGGAGATTATGCATTATTGTTTTGGGCGCAATACAGATTTCATTCCAGCCAATATAATTCAGTAATTTCAGTAACTTTCATGCGAGAATGTTATGCTCAGAATCTTGTTTATGGGAAAAGAGTAAGCACACTTTTTTTTTATATATGCATAAACCCAAGAATTTATTGTTTGTATAAGTGAAATCTCAACAGTCAAATCCAGTAATTGTTATTTATTGAGATCTAAATGTTACAGAAAAAGAAGTAACTATGCAGTTAAAACTATTATACACACACTTCTCATTGTCTACCCCTTGCCCTCTTGGTCCCAGGCCCTTGTACTCCCTCTTCCCTTCCTCCTCTTGGTCCCAGGGTTCACAGTTTCATTCTGGTGGTGGTTGTTTGAGAGGGTATTACAGCAAATAGCATCTGGAGTCCACCAAGAGGAAAACAATGTTTGTGTTGATGGTTTCCTCTTCTTTTCCCTAGGAACCATCTATTTTCAGATTTAGCTAACATGCTTTTACCCCTACGTCTTCATCTGTCTGCAGTCCACATTACATCCAAACTTACTGTCTGTGGTACCTAAGTCAGATACGACTTCGGTCTCTTTGTTACTCCTAAACTCGGTTTTGTCCAGCTCCAGGTCTGTATTTTTTAACTGACCCTGGGCAAGCTGCCTCTAAAGCCAGCCTCTGCCTGCCTCTTATCATCCCCTGCCTGTGCTCCTCTGTGCCCTGTTCTGTGTCTTCCCTTCTCAAGGCCTCTACTGTGCTACCAGGCTTGTATTTCTCTACACTAAAACATTGTGTGAAAGTCATAAATATCTCATTCTAAATGGAATAGGTGGTTGTTATTTCTGTTTATATAAAACTATAGTCATACCATACAAATATAAACAAAGGTATTACAAATTACGTATAGACAGACACCTGGTCTACTAGAGAAATTGCTGTCACAGCTAAACCAAATAAAGCGAAGCTGAAGCGGGTTGGCAAAAGTTCAGCCAGAGCAAGCCTGACAAATCATAGTCCTGAGCCCTTGCAAACTCAGCACAAAGCTTATGGCCTGTTATTGATAATGGAAGTGCTGTACTACAGGGCTACAGGGCTTCAAAAACTATCAACATCTGTTTTCTGTAGCTAATTTGTATAGAAACATCTCCACTCTGAAAGAATAGACTAAACCATCTGAAGCGTAATCTTCCATGTTATACGGGGAAGAAAAAACCCTAGTGAATAGAAAATGGAATACAGGTTTTGATATTGTCCTATATTCTTTTTTAAATCTATTTTGTAGCTCTGGATGAGTCAGACTCTTTCTATTAGCAGTTGCGAAATCCGGGAGCCCAAGGAGGCTGTCAGATCCCTATTCCCAGCTGCAGCCAGGAGTCACACTGAACATGTGTTCCCTAGAGGTACACACAAAACGCATGAATGTAATACACATATGCACGCGTACACATAAGCAGGCACGCAGACAAACACTCAGGACTCACACAAACACAAACAGTATCAACGGTCTCATTCTGTTCCCTGGTGTGGCTCATCAGGATGAAGGTCTGTTTGTGGGAAATATATCTATGTATATACTTACATGCAAGGTGGTTCCCCCCAGCAGCTGGGCTCAGACCCTGTGTCGACCCAGTAGCTGCCCCTAGATCCCAGTCTTTCCTTTGGCTGATGCCTGAACAGATGAGCTTCCGAGGATGCACCCCCACTCCAGCTGCTGGTAGAGACCCCTTCACTCACATGCACGCACAAGTACTGTGGATCCCTCCAGTAAAGGGCCACAGATAAGGCTACTAAGTATCTTTCCCTGGATCCCCTTTTCTCCAGTTGCCTAGTACACAGTGCCTGGTGCATCCAAACAGGTCTCCCATTTGACCCCCAGACCCCACAGTTTCTGGCTGGGATCCCCTGGTCCCTCCTGCAGCCAACTCACAGCCCCTTGGATCCCCGCTGTATCCAGTCCAGGCTTACAGCTGCCCCAGTACCTAAGTGTCAAATCCCACTTGCCACCTAGTCTGCCTTGATGGTTGCTAGTGATCACCCACTGACATATGCACCCACGCGATGTGTATGTGCTCCAGTTACTCCAGTTGCTGGCACCACAGACACACAGGCCCCTATGACCCCCGGTCCCACTGCATTCGCTGGCACTCAGGAGCCCCATACACATGCACACATGTGGAGTAGAGAGCTCCTCACCCAAGAATATAGCTAGAAATGGAGCTCAATCAGAAGACGGGATGGACTGCACCTACCCTCTGCAGGGCATGGCCAGACGAGCACACTGACCAGCAGCCGGTTCGTATGCCACCAGTCCTTATTCCTTTTTTCCCTCTGTTTTCCCACATTTGTTTATCTTGATCCCTACCTCCCCCCACTTTTGATTACTTTTCTAAATATCCCATGATAAGTCTTGTACAAACCAAAGACTGTTTTCCCAGCAGCCCACAATGTGTCCCACCCCTTGCCCAGTCTGTAAGATGCGCTCCCATTGACTCGTGGTGCTGGGTAAGAATGTGACATGATTGTATACAAAATCATTTAACCTCCCTAAAGTTCTTCATAGGAACAAAATACATTATTATCACTCTTTTGCCTTCAGGTTAGATTCCAGTTGTATCAATAGTTCTGTAATTTCATCTATATGTAGTTGCCTTCGGCTTTCTTATCTTAATTGTTACTTGTCTTGTAGTATAGAAATAGATGCATGGTTGAGTCTCTCTTCTTCGAATTAGTATTTCAGTCTCAGACCCCAGCAGAGGTGAACTGAGATGCTAGTTAATAGGAGGCAGGTAACTCAGCTGTTGAGCAGTTGGATTACGGTCAAGCCATAGGGTGGGAACATCAGAAGATGAAGACCCAGGTAATAACAAAAATGAGTAAAGAAAAAAGTTTTGTTATCAAATGTAGGTGCTGGTGGATAATGTATACCGGCACTTATTAGGGTCAAGGTAATACTAGCCAGTATGTCAGCCAGCATCATCCTTTTGATCTTATCTTCAATTTGCAGCTAACAAGTAAAATGCTAGAGGGATCTATTTTAGGTAGCATTAATTACATTGTGGTCAAGTCATTAAAGAGCTGAAATACTCATAACAAGATATAAAGTTGTCATTAAAAACCTTCCATTTCTGCCCCTAAAGAAGTGTATATTGTAATCTCTCGAGAGATTCAGAAGAAAACCAAAGATAGATTAAAATTTCTTATTTGGGTTTATTTAGATTTGGGGTATTAAATATGTGTGAGCCCCTGTGTATTAAAATAGTTGCCTTCTTAATTGCCTCTGATTGAGGTGAAATATACATTTTATCAAAATTTATTTCTACCATACACGATCTGGGAATTCCTCAACATTTATTATAGAAAGTTAATTACACTAAAAATGCTTGACCATGAAACTGAAGTTATAGAAAACATGATACTTGTCAAAGAAATTAATCTCATGCTGACCAAACCTTCCTTGCCCCACTATTTTTCATTGTTACTCACTTGAGAACTTTGTCACCCATCTAAATCCCTATGGACTGCAAGCTCTGACCCTTGACTTACAGGGTTAGAAGTAGCATAAAAGTTTTGACCCATCCAATTCCAATTTTTGTGTTGTTTTTTTCTTAATGTGCTTATTTTGATTGTCATATTAATCACCTGTCAAAGAGCATTTCTTAGCTTTGAAAGGAACTGTGTCCATTTTCTTCAGTTCAATAACCTGAAACTGCCAAAAGTGAACTGCTCATCTCACTGTGAATAAACTGAATTGTATTTGTCATTTCTGAGCTTGCTGGTGGTTTCTCTTCCTACCAGAGTGCAATCTTTTGTGATAGAAGAAATATTGTGTATTTAACTGTGTATTGGGCTTTGTTGTTTTCTTTTCATGAGTTGGTTGATTATCAATGTACATCTCATGAATGAGGAGGAAGGTCTGTGGCCATTAATGACTCCAAGAAGAAGGAAGAATATCTTATTCAGCACGTTTTACATGAATGCTGTTTATTAGTCCTGCCAAATCTATTCCTATATTCTTAATTATTGATCAGAGCTCTGTTTTGCTAGGTGCCTAGAGATGTAGGAAAAAATGTGCCTTTTCATGTAGATTTTCAGACTTCTTTCTTCAGCTAAACTGTTCTCAGCTTAGCCTACCACAAAAACCAATTAAATAAGATAGTGACCCAGTAGAAGAGTTTTTTCTTGAAACTTAGAATTGCTAGAAGTTTAGGAAAGATATATGAATTTATCTGTTGGCATACCCAATTGTTTTTCCCCAGTTAGATCTGGATGCCTTCAACTCCCAACCAATGAAAAATGTCAGATATACATCAAGTTTTGAAGGACATGTTCGGATTCTAAAATAGAGCCTTTGCCAAGATTTTTGCTGACAAGCTGATGCCTTAAGTTACTATCATTGATTTAACATAGTTATCTACCATCTGCTTGGTTCTCAATGAGCAAATAATGGCAGCTTCATTTGTGTTTGTCTCAATAATAGAGTTTAAAAGAAAAAAAAACAGCAACAAAACCCCTCCAACCAAACAAAAAACACCTCAACAACAGAGAGTTAGAAGAGAGACAAATACTCACTGGAGGACTAGCTTTTTATTTCTGTGCAGATGTGGCTAACTTAGCAACTAAATGACCAGGAAAAGGCTAATATAAAAACAACATATACTGTGCTATAGGTACTCAACAGAGTCATTCCAATGGGAATTAAGGCAACAGGGTTGCTGATAAATGAGGTGAATAAGGTGTCTCCACTTTTAGAAACTATTATTTCTATCTGATTCTATGGAACATTGCTTAGTTGTTGTCCTCTGCATTCATCAATGTCCATCTGCTTTTTTTTAGCTTCCCCTCCACCACATTATAATATTCTTGGACCATTAAAGAGAGTGAAATATTTTTGAGGCTAGATTCTGGATATGTTAGAATAACCTCACTTTATATGCTAAACAAATCTTAGGACTATGGCATAGACTGAAGCATCATGATACATGCCATTTTTGAGGTTACCCTTGCCATCTGCCATGCACATTTTAAAACAAACAGAGCTGCAGGTAGAACCTTTAGAAGGGCCCTGACAGACTGGTATCACTTACGTTCAAGTGTACCTGTCAGGTTATGATACAGGTAATGGAAGAGACACAGCATCCCCTACAGCAGCTGGAGAATCCAACAAGGAGTTGGGGGGGACACAGCCGGGACAGCTGACCCCGACTGACCCCAGGGATATTCCAGACCAGAGGATGTCGTGCTCAGTAGATAAAGCTGGGGAAGGAGGAGGAAGGGGGGACGTTGGGAGCGATGGCGTTTGTCTTCCCAAGTTCCCGTTAGGCGTGATGGAGCCCGGCTGTCCTGGAGATGGCTGAACTCCTGCCTGCCCATGGGAAGTGGGGAATGGATTCCTGGGTTTGCTTTGCTGGTGTGT
>JAVJGG010000027.1:21391822-21406273 GCA_035590195.1 Aviceda cuculoides
TTTCCTTTCCTTTCCTTTCCTTTCCTTTCCTTTCCTTTCCTTTCCTTTCCTTTCCTTTCCTTTCCTTTCCTTTCCTCTGTTTACCTGCTTTTCTATGCTTTAAACTTTTGAAACAACACACATGGTAGAAACACTAAAATCCTACTGCGTCAAATCTTTCCTTGAGAAAGTGGACCTTAAGCATGTGTTTGACTCTGGACATGGAGATGGTATGTAAATGGGCATTGTAGGCAGAATAATTTTATCCCTTTTGGGTGGACAGGAACTAGTGAATGATCATTCACCCAAATCCAGAGTTCTGTAATAGGTATTTAGGTGCAATAAAGGACTCGCTTAACCAAGGACCGTGACCCCTTGCGATCCTTGTGCAAATGGTAATTCCTGTTGTGGTACATGAGAAATGGGTACTGCAGAATAAGGCTCAAAGCAGGACATTGAGTAATTTGTGACTTGGTCTGTAGCTGCCTCCTGTTAGCCATGGAGAAATGCTAAAAGCGTATGTCTTGAACTGAGCTGCATCCGTCTGGGCTGCAGGGAAATGTGTTTGCCCAACAGCACAGCCCTGAGCCACCAGCTCCTATTCCACCTATTTCTTTCCTTTAAAGTGTTTGGCTTTTGTTTAGACTGCAGCAGCTCCATACAGTATCTTGGTCTCTTGTATACAAGGTTAGCGAGCACAGGGGAGGGGAAAAGAGAGGATTGCTTGGGTATTTTATTCCAGAGTGGAAAATATTTTAGAAGTTCTAGCAGCCCCTGCATCTTGTATAGGTGGACAACTGATGAAACTTCTTGATGAATTAATGGGGAGCAGGGGTATGATTTTTAAAAATTTTATTTATGTAGCTTATTTTATTAATTTTAAGCCATTTAATTGTCGCAACTAGATATGAACAATAAAGCTACACTAGAGATCAACTGCCAGATGCAGAGGTAGCCAATGTTAAACTAAGTGAGAACTGCTGACCTGCTGGAAAGTGGCCGCACTATCATTTCTTGCACAAGGAGACATACTAGCTACACAGCACTGCAGTCTCTGATGCTCTTTTTAAAAAACTTTTTTTTCCTTCTCCATCCACAACTTCTTTATTCCTTTCCTATACTAAAAATAGGCACCTGTGGGAAAATACAATTAATTGTGCTATCACACAGCAGGAGATGTAAGTTATCCTTTAAATTGTAGACAAAAGACCAAACATATACTATGGCTCTGGTTTACTTGGCACTGATATTTTGGGCAACTCTACAGGGTTCATATTATTATAGAACTGTCAGATACAATTGTCCTATTTCTGCTAATTGTCCTTCTGTGAATTTTTAGCACCTGAGCAGGGTTTTGCCTAAACCACTGCATGCTTTAAGAAAATGATGTATTGCAAAAGGCACGGCATTGTAGCACCTGAATTTGTCATCCAAAGCTGAGCAGACAACAGCTTATTTATAATGGCACTCTGTCATCCTTCAAGCCTCGGTGGAACCCTTAGCAAGTGAACAGCTATTTTAGGAGATACGTCTCATGCTTCTAGTCTGTGCAAGTCTGAATCTTACTTCTAGCTGCATGCAAGGCATTTTCATGATACTCTACATCCACATTGCAAACACTTCTTAAAACGTCCTCATACTTTGATCAGCCAAAACCTATGTATAAGTCCAAGATATTTACTCTACACTGACATTTAGAGTCAAAGGTGGCTTCCTGAATTAGCAAATCCAGCTCAGGTAAAGAAATAATATCATGGATTTTGAAAAAAGACCAGTGTTTTATCAGTTTAAAACAGGTAGGAATACCTACCTGCCTACAGCTGCTGGCTGGACCACGGTGTGGACAGACAGAAACCATGGCTGGTGTCCTCCCCTTCCCATACCTAGGCAGATGGCCAGCTCTCAGGATGTCCCTTGTGATCACTAGCCAGTGGATAACATTGAAACTTCTTTGTCATTTCTGTATCAGCTCTGTCATTTGTAGAAGTTGAGTTCAATTAATAGAGCAGCCCTTCCTAGCAGAGACACGATGGCAGCAAAGCAAGAAAATGAGCCATCAGCATTATCCTTGTACTTCTCCCGGTGCTGAAATCTGTAATGTTCAGGATTGTTTCTGTAGAGTTGTCCCTTGTTCCTTTCATCACAGGACACAGCCTAAATCCACTAAAATCAGTGCATGCTCCATTGATCCCAGACGCATTTTGGATCAGGCCATGAGCCCAAGCTGATTTTCCATGTATTCTTCCCTTCTGCAAAGGCAACAGGGGTTCCTCCCTGTGCCCTCAAAATGATGCCATGCAAGCGTTGAGTGCATACACTACTGTTAACAACAAACGTTTTAGAGTGCACTAAAGACCGAATATGTTAAGGAGGCCTCCCTGGACCGCTTCGCAATGCATTCAACTTCCGATGCCTTAAGAACCCGGATACCAAGCGTACCTTCATTTGCAGGTGGCTCAGCTGACTAATCAGTAGATGCTGTTAATGCTGCAAGTTAGTTTGCGTGGCAGTTCATTAGTCAAATTTAAGAGGCCTTTGCAGAAGTACCCTGCATTATGTTGTTATACAATGTAGGAAATGCTCTAAGACTGTGTGACTAATAAAAGTCAGGAGCCTCCTCCTTTTGCCTGTCTCACACTTACACCTTTTTACAATATCTTATGTCAGCATATTACATAGAAAACACACATCTCGGAGATGAAGCAGTGTAACCAAACACAGACAATTCACATAAGCTTTACCAAAACATTTCTCTGATGCTCCATTATTTTGACATTCCATGGGATTAATATACAAAATCATAAATTTATATCTTCTTAATACTGCACACACTTGTTCAGGTTACACAGCCTAAATCACCTCTTTGCACAGTTTTGAATGTGGCATGAACCTGAATGTGTTGCAGTGATTGGGAGAAAGCCAGTCTGAGGCAAGTTTGAAGGCACTGGTTGCAGTGAAGGAGCTGCTCTGAGACCCAGAAAATCCAGTTCCATCTCCCGGTTTTTGTTACGTGACTTTGAGCAAGTCTCACACGCATAATCCCTTTGGGCTATGGTTTTTCCACTAGTAAAGTGGTAATTGCATTTCTTTTGTTGTTTGTCTGACAAGCTGCCTGGTCTGATGAGACTAGAAGCTTTTCTGGGTAGGATCCTAAAGTGCTCCTGGAGTTTATGAAAAAGAAAAGCAAATTGTCTTACAGTTTGGACAAACATTATAAATTATTATCTAATTTTTTACATTAACCTGGAGTTTGTGATAGACCGATATTCACTAAAATAAAATAATAAAATAAATAGTTACTTTTCTACTGAAGTCCCTACAAAGTCAGAGAAACTTTTGGAATAATCTTTGTATTAAAAGCTTTACCACCCACCTGTCACTCAGACAAAGCATATAATTTTGACAAATTATGCGAGAAAACCTAATTACATTTTAATTTGCTAATCCTTGCTTAGTTAAACTAGTGACATATGCAAATTACCTGCTGAGACCTAAATTACTTCTTTCAAAGGATAAATAAATGCCCTTTAGTATTTTCAAATATTATTAAAAGAACTTCTTGACTGACAGATAAGAAGTCAGCTCTAGGATGTAATAACACTTTTACAAAAGTGAATTCATGTACCTAGACATAAATGTCCAAAGTTTCACAGCATGGAGAAAAATTTAGGAGTTCGGATCATTTTCTGAAAAACTTGCTGGAACTCAGTCAAGAGTCTTATGGATTGGAAATCTTATGACAGCTGCCTTCCCTTTAGGGTTGCTTACATTTTCTCTTGTTTTCCATCTGCAACAATATAGGAACATGATTATAAATCTGCACCCAGGCCTGCCCTTTAAAAGAATTGCTCTCAAGTGAATAAGAGGAATCATAGGTATGACCTTTAAAAGATAGCATATGACCAATTAGGGAGAGATTTTCTAATGTTCCCAAGAGCAGGAGTAACTGTGCAGAGCTGGAATCTGGAGATAAAAAAAAAATAGAGCTATAGTCTTCAATAGGTCCTGGACAATGTTAGAGGAATGGCTATTCAGAGGTGGGGGATGTCAGCATTAATGAAATCTAGAGACAGACCAGATTATTTTTCATTGTTATTTAAAAAAATAATAGAATAAAATTAAACAAATTAAGCATACTGAAGGAAGATATGGTTACTGTGGCCGGTGCTTCAGATATGGCAACCTGAGCTGGAAGACTGAATCATTACTGAAAGTTTCTGGACTGAGCAAGCTCCTGCTGGAGTGATTGGATTTGGATCTTGATTTAGATTTGCAAGTATGATGCATAAATTAAATGCAGTGGTATTGGTCCATACACCTTATTCTGAAAACTGTTGCATCTACTTCTATGAACCTCCTCTACCCTTTAGAATGCTACAGAGCTTTCCAAAATTTGGTTTAGTTCTTGAACCAGACACAAGCTGAAGTGTTTTTCTTTGCCTGCCTTAGATGCTGACACCACACTTCTAGTGCATTTCACCACATATAGCCCAAAATTATTTATTTGAGTCAGATAATCTCACAAAAGCTGAGAAATTTATCTGTGGTGTGGAGTCTACTTTAACTGGTGAGTTGGAGGAAATTCTTCTGGCTCAGCAGATGATGAGTCTTAGTCAGTGCTTAACTTCCTTGCTCTCCAGATCATTTCAATTTAACAGAAAATTTCGAACAGTCTTAGGAACAGAAGCAGACTCTCAAAACTCCCTGATCTCAGAAGACTTTTATAACTATTCAGCTGCTGAGTCCCTCTCCCTCTATTTTTCTGGCCACTTGAATTCTTCATTCCCTTCTGCTCAGGAGCAGGATTTCATCAGGAAGGAATGGAAACTTCCCTGAACTAAGCCAAATCTCTGGTTTGCTGATTCATGAATTCTCCTGCAAATTGTTTTTAAATGTTTTGAGGCTGTGACTGGTTCAACCTACACCTCTTGTGTCCTGGTTGAGCAACCTGAGGGCAGAGGGCACATCACCATCATCTCCCCAGGCAGAATCAGATACATCTGTGTTTTATGGGAGATGTGATGGTAATAATTCTTGGCAAGGTACTTTCAGAAGTCCCTTGCTAGATTGGGCCCTTTGGAAACTTCAGGTATCTAAAAATGTGTTAAAATATCCTTGAAAACACTAGACAGTGTCTACCATACTTCGGAATTTAAACATTTTTGAAAATCTGTAGGTTTTGTTTTCATCTGCAGCTGAGTTAAACTCTGGGAGAGGGACAAAGGCTTGGCCAAACTACTCCCCTAGTTTTCTATTTACATGTATGTCCCCTAAACTGGGGGAATTAAGAGGATATTTTCCAAAGAACACATTTTCTCAAGTCAGTCAGGCCTTGGTGTGTGAACTGCTTCTGGCACATTCACCATAGCCAAATTCCTGTTGTATTTCATCAACAGTACAATTTTATTCAGTGCTTGTTCATCAGACGTACTAGAGACAGAAGAATACGAATTGAGGCCATCAATATAATCTGTGCCAGAGACAAGAGGCAAATCTAGGTACGGACAGTGCGATAGTGAAATGGATTGAGAAGAGGTGGTAATATCAGTTAATAAGTTTTGTACACACTTTTGCAATCGGCTGTGTGGTCCTATATGCTAACCCTTGCCACCAGCTCCAACTGCAAGTGCCAGTTCTTACCAACCGGGGATTAAAACATTCATCTACATTTCTCTTGGAAATCGTCTGCCTTTTCTTTTCACTATAGAGCAGCAAAGAATCTCATATATAGAGGGGTATGAATAAGTACAGTATTCATAAGCTGCTCTGTTTCTCTTTATTAAAATATATTGATAGAAGCAGTGGATTTACAGTGATCAGTTCTTCCTCTATCTACCCTCTTTCCCTCCCTAGATCACCTCAGCCTAAACCATTCCTAACAGAAATTTGGCTGATGTCCTTCTCACTGTATTCACTGACAGACATTTGATGGTCCCCCAGATAAATAATTTCAGTGACTTAACAGTAGCTGTGAGGCAGTGATATACGGGAACATAATTTTAACCAAACCAAACCAAACCAAACCAAACCAAAACATTATTTAGGTCTCGTTGAGTGTTGACTATTTCACCCACAGTGGTAGGTCTACTGTAAATTTCTTAGACTGAATTATAAGTTTGTCACTGTATAGTTTATGTCATATGTTCTTTTCTTTACAACAAATATTTCCAAAGCTCCTAACATCTTATAAAAACAGTATTTAACCCCTGGCAAGCTGTTTTCAACCATTGTATTTAAGTAATAAGATAAAAACTAAAAAAACAGAGGTAAACTTATGCTGTTTTGATTATGTGAAACTCACAACTCAAATGATGCAAAAGCCAATTAGTGTAATGCCACCCCCAAGTAATATAGATAAAAATTTTAAAATGTCCCTTGAACATTGTAACAGTATTTAATAATGCCAATACTAAAAACCAGAGACAATGTTAATTTCTCTTAAGATACAACTGCCTATAAAAGAGTCTCTAAAACCTTATGTAGGCATGTAAATACATTTTATGGGGTGAACAGGATGAAAAATGTTAGATTATATGATTATTCTGGTTTCAAAATCTATTTTCAAAACTGCTGAGTACTGTTTCTGCTGACTTCTGTGGAAACTCCTGGGTGCCTGGCATTTTATAAAGCAGATCACTGTGAAGATTTGAACAGTTAAACACACAGGAGCTAGGCTTTATTGGTAGTGGTGAAAATATGAGCGTGCATCATCTCTAATCTCATTATCAGCAGCATGCTTTGCAGTAACAAATAACTCAGCTTCTCTTCTAAGGAGAGCTAGTCACTGTGGCAAGCTGTGCACGAAAATTAAACACTGATAACATAATTTTCTGTTCTCTAAGGAGCTTACAGTAGACTAGATTGTGGGACTCAATCTCAAGTAAAGTGCCACAGAGTAAGAAAGGAAATGTAATACTTCGTAAATCATATCAAATAAAAATAGACAATTATTACTTTGAAAATTATGTCTGATGTAATTTTTTCATTCTATTGAATTTTTGCTTTCATTGACACGTATTCTCAACACCTACAAGCAGCAACTTGGCCGCTGTCAAACACATCTGTTAAACCTTATGGATAGCCTAACCCTATGATAAGTACCGCAGTGCAAAGCACCAGAGTGCGCGTCTGCTCTGGCTGGACAGACGATATTCTGCCACACTGTTGGACCCATTAGGAGTTTACTGCTACAGCCAGCTTCCAGGGCATTGCCTTAGCTCATGGCTGTGATCTAACATTAAAAGGTATCAGATTCAAGTCAGCGTTGATGGGACTCTAGTATGCAAACAACTTCTATAGTGCTTTTCAGGGTAGAGGCAGGCAAGAAGTCGTATTGCATTCACTAAGGGTCTGACTTAACAAGGGATGGATTACTGTGCAGCTACTAGGGGTTGCAAAGGCTCTGGCAGGGCAGTTGGGCAGAAAGGGAACCCAAGAGAGAGAAGATTGTCCTATTGGAAAATCACCTCTAGATATAAGCATGGACATGGGTGCAATGTTAGCAGAATGTCATCAAGCTTGAGTTGACCGTCTAATAAAATGAAAGATAGATATAAATTTGTAGGGCTTCTCTGTGGGTAAAAGGCTAGAGTGTATGGAGACGTGCATGTGCAGTTTTTCAACAAGGAACAAGATCAAAGATGGGTGAAAAACATGGAAGAGAGGTTTGGAAAATAGGGCAAGAGTTCATACTTGTGTTTTACCTTGAAGTACAATGGGGTCGATCCATCTCACCAACATTTAGGCACCTGGATGGGAAAGGAGCTGATTCTCTGCAAGTGAGAGGGGAGCCAGATGTCTTTGGAGGGAGTTTCAGCCCACCTATGATCTCACCTGAGCCTGGAGTGCTCCGTCTTTACCCTTCACTGCATTAAGAGCAACACTGATCCTAGTGTCAGCACTTCAGGCCAAGTGAGATGAATCTGGGCAACTCTGTTGAAATCCTCTGCTGAGTCAAGAGAAAGGATGTTGCCTCACCAGTTCTGTGTGGATAAATAGCAGTGCCAGAAAAAAAGTGTTTTCCTAGAGATTTCTGAAGATGGTCAGGAGAACATCCCACCTGACACTATCACTAAGCATTGACTGGGTATTTTACTTTTCCCTCTTTTGCAACAGTTAGCATATCTATACAGCAGGAATATGCCAAAACTATTTTATCCATTTCTGGTCTTAAAGAACCATGTTGACATTTTAGAAGGAAATTCTATAGTATCTTACTTCTCTGTAGATATACAAATGTTTATACGCATAGCCACTTAGTTGTAAGTTAGTCATATCTGGTTACACAGGGTGTTACTTGAAAACAAAAATAAAATCACTGATATACCCAGGAGACTCTAGATGTTAGTATTGTTAAAATACTAAAACATTGCTTCTTCAGCACTAAGAAGTAAAATTTAAATTTTTTTTTAATACTTCGGATGACAGATCCTTAGAGGACATAAAGCTAGCTATGCCTCTGTAGATCTGTGCTGACTTGTGTCAGCTAATGGGTGACCTGGCATTGACGTTTCTATTTCAGTCCATTAACCATCTCACTATTTGCATTAGTACTACTGACAGTGGCAACATTGTAGAAAAGAGCTTTCCCAGACCTTAATACGACCTTTCCATTTTGAATTCAGATGTACTGACACAGATCTTAGAATGATACTGGTTTGACTTTTTGCATATTCCATTCTTGAAGTGAACACCTTGTTTGGTGTTGTCGCCTGCAAACTTCCGTCAGGTACCAAGGGTTGACTTGTCCAGACAGGTTTGTACAGCCCATTTCCTGATCTTTTTTCTTGCAAATAATGGATATGAAGCAGGACCATGGGATTAGCCCAAGATATCGTATTACATCAATCAGTGTAGCTCCATTTTTGGCAATGATAATGCATGCAGATCTTCTGTAGAAACATATTATACTCTTAATAAAGAAGATGCATGTTTGCATTGATTAAGAGTGGTTACAATTGCAGTTTCTTACTGACCATCATATTTTACTGTCCAAATAACTTCCCAAATAAACCTTCCAGCTCATTGGCATGAATTATGAATGTGCCAGCAGTGTTGATTTTAAAATGCGTGTCAACACTTTAACATCTGAACATCTATGTAAATGCAAGCTTTTAGCAGAATTTCAATTTAACAAATTACAGTTTGTGACTCTAATTTATGAGAACTATGTAAATACCTAAGATTTTTATAGCTGCTCCCGCTTAAATTAATCACAAATTACTAATTATGCCTTTTTCAGCTGCAGGATATGCAAATTTAGTTGCATAAAGAAAGGAAGTGTTCAAGAACAGATTGATTTTAGAAACATCGTGCAGTATCGGTTTTGAACAGTAGAGTGCAGCCTTTTAACCTATTACAGACCTAACTAGTCCACATCTGTTTTGTTTGTATTGAAATCCAAAACACGAAGGAAAAAAAAATTATATATAAAATATAAAGTATGTTCTTCCTCAGAGAATAATTTATATCCCCATCACTGGCTGTACACAGTGCATGTCTGTACACAACTGCAAGGCAAACACAAGTCAGAAATCTGAAAATATTCTAAGGGATGGGCTAGTTTGTCGTACTGCAACTCCAGCACACCAAATGAGGAGGAAGTCTGAAAGACACCTTACTCACCTAGAGCCAAACCAGTCTTGATGTCAGCAGAAATATTGGCCACAATGGGATTTCTGCAGCCAAATGGACTCTGCCCTGCAGGTAAGCAGAACAAAGAAAGGGCTGTTATTGCCAACTGTAGTGGTGGGAGTTGGGGAATTGAGCCCCTGATGAATTTACAGTACATTGTACATTCATCCTCATTTCCTAGCTATCCCACGATCACAGTGTTGGATGTAAATACAGATTTTAAAAAAATTAAAAAGAAAAAAAAATTATTTTTATTTCTGTTTTGCTGGTCAGAAATTTCATTCTGTGCTTCCTGTAAGGAAGGAAGGTGTGGTTTCCTACAACTGTCGAAGAACTAAATCTTCAAGCTTCATTCTTTTTTTAAGGCCATTTGTTTTTGGCTGGTTTTGTGATTCTTTGGTAGATAGGCATTCCTTTTGTTCCTTCCACTCAGCCCTTCTCGGACTTCACCTCCAGTATTTTGCTCACTTTGGGGCTCTATAGTACAAGACAGACATTAATATGTTGGAGGGAGTCCAGCAAAGGGCTGCCAAGCTGGCCAGGATGTGGGAGGGAAGTCGAGAGCTGCTCTGTTTGGGCTGGAGAAGAGAAGGAGAAGAGGAACCTTCTTGCTGTTTGCAGCTTCCTACTGGGAGCATGTAGAGACTGAGAGACAGACTCTTCTCAGAGGTGAACGAGGAAAGAACTGGAGGCAACATGCACATGTTGCAGCAAGGGAGAATCCAATTCGATATAGGGGAAAAACAAGTCACGATGTCAGGGCAGTCAAACCCCACGGTCTAACTTCAGAGTTAGATCCATTTTTGAAGTCGGCCCTTCTTACATCTGGAGGTTGCACTAGGCAATGCCTTTTTCCAAATTAAATTAGTTTATGTTTCTAAGCCCAGGGTTTTTTTTTATTTATAATCAAGTTCTGCAGTCAATGTCAAAAATGTAGTTAGGAAAAAGTCCTCACCAGACCCAGATTTAGGCAGGTGGTACTGTGTGGAGTTATTTGATGTGATTTTGACTAAAGAATTTTGTGGCTAATTGCAACAGAGCTGGTCATTGAGACTCAGGTGGATAAATGGGATCCTAATTTACCAGAGAGCTGCAGAGATTATTGGAATACTTGGCTGAAGCACACAATAAAAAATAGGAATTTGGGACCTTATTAGAAATGTCAGACACAGAGCGATTTTATTTATTCACTTACTGAAACAAAAGGACCCATTAGAAGCACCAGAAGGGAAAACCAGATCCAAAATCATGCTTCAGTATGTTTTTCAAGTAGACTAAGATAAAAAACTCATTTATGAAGTGCTGCTTGGACCACATTTATTATATTGATCCCCACTTGTAGTCCTGTCTCAGACATCATAGTGATGGGGATCAAAGAAAGCAACATCGAACTCTATGGCTTATGGCATGGATTTGTTGTCCAAAGAATCCTGTTGTGTAGGTTGCACCAAATCACCACTAGATTTGCCTGGGGCATCCCTGTTATAGATCGCCCTACGACTCGGGGGAATCCCAATCTGATGACGCCAAAACTGTCCTAAACTAGTAAATTTGTTTTCCTTTGTTTTGTGCATTTGTTCTGATGTGAGATTCTTCTGTCACCTTGCAACCTCTTAATATCACCCTCTAGGGTTGGCTCCTCTATGGACTGAGTCAGAATTCTTTGTAAAAGCTATTAGCCAGCCGTACTGGGGTTTAGGGTGTTTCTTCTTTCTCTCCCTCCCTCTCCCCTTTAAAGATTTGCTGTGCTTTAGTTTGTAATTGCTGGAATTGTAAGCAAGTGTTGAAACGCTACACAGTTCATTGCTCATTTTATGCTTCATAAAATATTTAGATCCTTTCGATGCAATGTAGCCATGAGTCAGCAGGCTGTTACTTGAACACATTTCATCGTGTCAAGAGCTTGCATCCTCCAATAGTTTAGTGGCAAAGAGGGTGGCCAGAATTTATTCTTTAAATGTAGAAGACTTTGAGAATCAAGATACATTACTGCTCCTGTACAGACCTCCATTTTCTCTACTTCAGTCTTCTCATCGTATGCCCAGTACCCTCAGTGTTTGCTGAAAGCTTCCTATTCCTAAGCTGATGGGTTAGTTTCTCTCTCTAACTGACTTTAATCACATAAAGAACAATCATGTTATTTCTTCTGCTACTGTAAAATTCATAGATTTTGGTTTTGCCCAGTCATGAAGTGTGACGTCTTATCTGGGCTTAAGCAGAAGAGAAATGCAGGCATTTCAAGTATCTGCAGAGCAGAATTTCTGCTAATCTATATCCCTACCTCATATCATTCTGTTTGCTGGCATTTTTTTGTTTTTAATCAATGATGACTAGTATTAATGAAAAGAGCTGTTTTTGTAGGGTCTATCAATTGCAAAGCCACTGAATCCAGTTCATTTGGAGTTCCAGCTTGAGGAAGCTGGCATAGAAAATGTGGACTTTTGGGGCTGCAGTGAAGTATAGAGGGAGGTTAGTGCATGATGTCTCCCAAACCTTCTCACTCCCTGAGCTACATCAAAGGTATGTAAACACACATCATTCCTCCTGGGGAATGTTTTGAGATCCACTTGTTGAAGATGTGAAAATACCTTTTCCCATGCATATCCACATTCAAATATTGATTTCTAAGTTCCTTCTCTTCGATTGAATTTTGCAAGACAGCTTAAAAAACCCAGACCATCTAGGTCATTCTTTGTTATCTTTACAAAAACATTTACATCTACGTTGAGGTGTGTTTCAGCAGGCAGCAACATCTGAGTATTGAATGGATTTATATAACCTCTCTTTTGTCTTAGAGATGCTGGGGAGCAACTGAAGGGCTACAGGCTTCCAAGAACCTGTCATTTCTAAAGATATCCTACCTCCTGAAATCAAACAGGTCTTGAAGCACCAAGTAGCACAGAACTTGCATATCTTGTGAGTCTCCGAATCTAAGTGGCTTCCTCCAGGTCACAGTCTGTGACAGAGATCAATGAGCCTGGATTTGTCACGTCACAGTCGTGTCCCTCCCCCCCCGAGCTACTGCAGTAGTCCTTTTACTCTAAAGAACAGAAGAGTTTCGTTGCTGTTGCTGGTTTGATATTCTTTTGGTTGGTTGGGGTTTTGGGGGGTTTTGTTTTGGTGTTTTGTTTTGTTTTGTTTTGTTTCCCCCCCTATGCCAGATTGTTTAAATACTTTGTTGCATTTTCTATAGATTTTTCATCTGATTTTCAGGTCAGTAGATAGATTCTCCACTCAATATTTCATAAATACTAGCAGTTAGTTAACAAATTTCATCATGCCATAGCACAGAAGTGATGTCTTTTCTTGGCACAGTGTGGTTTGTTGGGTTTTATTCTTTTTTTCTCAAGGAAAGATCTTAAAGATCTTATTTATAATTTATTGAAAGTAATACAAACTTCAATTTCCCCACACAAATAGTGTTGTACAAAATATTCATAATAACCACTGTTTTAAACTGTAACTCATAAAATCAAGTCTATCTCCAAATGTATTTTTCATTTATAGCCTGATAAAAAGTGAATTGCATCTCCAAAATCAGAACATAACTTGGTTTCATAAAAATAGGACCACTTTGTTTTGTGTGCCTGTTCTGGAAATAGGTTATAAACAGAAACAGATCCCCTGAGTATATTCTACTAGGTACCAGTGTGGGTGAACTTATCTAAATCAATCTAATAAATAAATGGCAGATAAATAAAAAAAGATAACTGTTAAAGACTAGAGCTGGGAGTAGATCAAAATTCCAAGAGGAGTATCCATGAAAGCTGCTGAAAGTTCGGATATGTGGTAGAGCTTGAGAGGTCCCTAAAAGAAAACAACAACAACCCCCCCACCAAAAAAACCCCAAAACCAACAACCAAAAACCAAAACCAAACACCCCCCCGCCCCTGCCAAACTAAACCCTGTCTCATACTGTTCCTTCTTAATTTGCACTTTTAATTGAGAGTGTTAACAACATTGTAAAGAATAACACAGTGCAAAGGTAGCCTCTCTTTGGGCAGATTAAGGGACCGAAGGAATTTGTGGAGCTGGGCCCTGGTGAGTACTGGGACAAACTGGCAGGGACTGAAGTGATATGGAAATAACAAGTAGCATTTGCAGTAAGTGCTAGAGTGAAACTCATCAATTTTCTACCCACTGCCATGATGAAGTAATCTGTAGATGTTATGACAGCTTTAAAAAAAAGGGAAAATATCAGGTTAATCACTTGCAAGACAGTTTTTCCCCATGCCCTGAGAGCATTATGGAAAAATACCCAGAAACATTTGTGAGAGTGATGGAGAAGCAATTGATCAAGGCTGCTGTCACTGAAACCAACTGTGTAGATTATTCCATAGTTGTTGCAATCACATTCTTATTAATATTAATAGAAATATGGATTGGCTTTTAAAATGCATATTTAAATAGAGAGTTGATGGCAAGGATACACCAAGCATATCTAGTAACATTAGAAAAAAGCTAAAATTAAGCCTGTCGTTTGCAAGTGGTCATGTTTTACTCAATGCAAAATGAGAATGCTGCCCAGCCAAGTGCTATTGAACTCTGTCCAACAGGAGTATATGGTCAGATCAAGGATACCATACTCTGCTTATTGCCACACGGAAAGCCTCCTTTGAGATATGTTGCAGCTCAGCAGTTATTGTAGAACATTTTGCATCCAGAGATTTGCAATTCAAACATCAACAGCTAACATAAAAAAATAAGCTATCTAAGCTGTTCTTTCTCTCCTTGAATCCATCAGCAAACTGTATGCAACAAATTTGTGTCATTATAAATTTTAGCAAGTAACTATTTTAACATCATAAGGAAAGCTAATTTGAGTGGGTTTTTTTTTTG
>JAVJGG010000027.1:21406279-21422349 GCA_035590195.1 Aviceda cuculoides
AATTTGAGTGGGTTTTTTTTTTGTTTGTTTGTTTTTTTTTTACTTTCAGTAGCTGGTGCAACCTTAACTGTCACACAGTGCAATTAATTACTTGATATAACTGAAATGTTACATTGAATAATAGATGCCTAAGTAAAATGGTTAAGTTCATATTTAGGGTCAAGCTGTGCATACGGTTTAAATTTCCAAAGCTAGTATTTGCATGCCTAAGATAAGTACAAATTATGAACTAAATGTTCAAATAAAAAATATTTTACATTCCAGGACTGTTTGTCATTAGATAAAAGTTGTTGAAAATGTAAAACCCCCAAAAGTGTACTTTGGCCAGATTTCTCAGTATCCTGGGAGATGCGTGTGTGCATTGAAATTAGGGTTTTTGCATATATGATGGAGCTTATCTGGATGTTGAGATGTTTTCATAGTTCTTTGCACAGTTTGCATCTTGTAAACCTATCGTCAAGAGAAATCACCTTCACTAAAAGCAAATAATGTTTGTGCCTTCCTGTGTGTTTGCAGCCAGATGGCCGTGGTGCTGACTGGTTAGCTTGCTTTCTCTTTGTAAAAGGTTGTATTCTTCTTGCCTTTTGATGTCATTTTAGGTATGAGGAAATAGGTGGGAAACATTTGTGCAAATTGCAGGCCCTTTTTGGTGTTCCTAAGATTTTGCATTTACTTGGCTTTCTCTTTTGAAAATTTTATAGCAATCCCTTGCAGTAAAATTTCTATGGAGTTTAGATCTGGAATGTTATGCATAGTTTAAAATACACCAAAAAAAAAAAAGGCAATGTGTAAAGTCTTCTTATTTGGGAGACTGAGAAAATCACTGCTACTGCTATTTTACTTCTTTTAAATTAATCATCCCTAACATTCATTTTAAAAACAATCCCATATGTTTAAACACAAACTGATTTGCAGAATAAAGGCTAGAGACCTGATTCTTTCTCTGACTATCAACTTAAATTCAGGCCATAATCTCTTGTAAACTCTAGCTTCATGAAGTTCATTACAAATGGATTGTCACAACAAAAAGTTATGCAACATTTTCAGACGTCAAACACAAGATGGCACCATTACTAACGCTTTTCCCATATTATCCCCTACTCGATAAGTGACAACTTTTGACACTGCAAAATTGCAAGAGCGACGTAGCTTCCTCGCACACGTTTCATGCATGTTTAATGCATAGAAACCTGGCGTATGCCTAACGGCCTCTGTAGTATCTTTTCATTTTAGCAAAGTGCCGCATATGGTACAAATGCTGCTATTCCTGCCAAGCCAAGTCTTTAAAAGCTCAGGTGGGTCAGGAATGGATTGGTGCCTGTGGGCACAGATTTGCTCAGGGGGCTGCAGAGGCTGTAATTACCCCTATGTCCGGCGCCGCACGTATTCAGGGTCACGCACTGCAAGAACGCTTCGCTCCTGCTTTTCCCAGCATCCATCAGATAGATGTGTGTACAACTGTGCAAATTTATTTTAGCCTCTCTGCTCGTATGCATACACATATATCGTGCTCAGTCTCCTTTGAGGAAAATGCTGGGTTTGTTTGGCTTTTGAACACATAGTGTTGGGCAAATTTAACTGATATTTTTTTAAATAACAGTGTCAAAACAAATATCTCAAACAAAAAACAATTTGCCTTTCTCTGATGCCTTCCTCAGGCCTTGAACATCTCATGCATTTTTTTTCCCCAACTCACATATGAGAAACACTTTCGTTATTTTGATTATTTTGCATGTTTGTTGAAGGTAAACCAAAGACCTGTGGAAGATGCTACGAGTTTCCTAATCCAGTAGCCTGACAGAGCCGAGGCTGTTGCAGCTCTGTTGCCAGGTCCAGCTGGGAGCGAGCCTGAACGCGTATTCCATACAGGTGCACACACACAGCTGCACCTGTATTCCAGACCTTTATACACATACATATGCCTGGTCACACTTATCAACACAGAAAGAAAACACAGAACTCGCACAAATACAATCAGGGTAAAGGTTCATCCTCTGGCTCCTCAGGATGGAGGTCTGTTAGTGGGAAATATATATATAACTATATGTGCAGTGTGGTGCCCCCCAGCAGCTGGGATCAGGCACTCGCTCTATCCAGTAGCTGCCCCTGGATCCCAGTCTCCCCAGTTGCTGGCACCTGGACACAGGAGCCCCTGAGGCCACAGCCCCACTCCAGCTGCTGGCAGAGACCACTTCATTCACACACACACGTGTAATGGGTGTCTCCAGGAGCTGGTCCAGACCCAGGCACTGGCTGGGACCCCCTGGTCCCTCCAGCAGCCAACTCACAGCCCCTTGGGTCCCTCACAGACTTGTGGCCACCCTGATATTGTTCCTAAGTGCCTAGTCCTGCTTGCTGGCTACTCCGGCTTGATGTTTGCTCCTGATCACCCACTGACATAGGCACCCACAAGACGTGCACGTCACCCCAGCTGCTGGCACCACAGACACCTGAGTCCCTCTCACCCCTGGTCCCACTCACTTTGCTGGCACTCGGAGCCCCGTACACGTGCATGCGTGCAGAATAGAGAGCCCCTCAGACCAGAAAATATCTGGAAACGGAGTTAAATGAGAAGACAGGACAGATCGACTCCATCAGGCGTGGGGCATGGCCACACACATGTTCTGTTTACAGATTACCGACCCTTTTTGTCCCCTCATCTCTGTTTTCCCACATTCGTTTACCTCGATGCCTTCCTGGCCCCACCTCTGGTTTCTCCATTAGACAACCCCTACCAAGTCTTGTGCAATCCCCAAAGCTTCTTCCCCTTCATCCCACACCCCCCATAGGCAGCGACCCCACCAGTCTGTAAGGTGCTCTCCCACTGCCCCATGGTGCTGGGTGTCACCCCCAGGCCATGGAGCAAAGGGTGCCCAGGGACAGCCCCAGGAGGGACCACGTCAGGGGCTCACACCTCTGATGGGTTATTTGGAACCACCCTGTGCCCGTCATCGTTCCTCTGTTCTCCTTTGTGCTCATGGAGGTCATCCTTCAGTCACATAACCTGACGGGAAAATTTAGCCCAAATGCATAAAATTAGAAAAATATCCGTAAAATAAAATCTCATCTTTGTAATTTATTTTTCCTTGTAACTGTGTGGCTATTGACACCAGTTTGCAATGTGGATTAAACAGAAGTTTGAAAAGGCATGACTGTTAGAGAAATATTTTGCCCTAAAAAGCAGATTTCAGTTTATCTATATGAAGCCTTATGTACTCAAATTCTAACTTAGACAAGTCTCTTACACACACATTAAAATTAAATGCATATTTGAATACTTTGCTAATTTGAAGCCTTTGGATTTGACTGTGCTCAGCCTTGCAGAGCAGAGTGTAAATACATCAAGAATGTAAGGACAGCAAGAAAAGTGTAAGCTAAACTGAAGGACAACACTGGAAAAAAAACAAATGGATACAAATGGCTCATGCAAAAAAGAAAAAGAAAGTTAGAAGGTCACTTCTTTTCATTAGAAGAGTTGAATTCGGGAGCAGCTCTCTAATAGCAGTATTTTGGAAAACTGATCTTAAAATGCTCAGCTTGATCAGAAAATAAAGGGAGAGAGGACGGGAACTAATAAAATTTCCATTGGGCCAGGAAATTACTTAGCTTTTTCCGTCTCTTTTGAGCAGTCAGATTGTGGAAGATGCTGCATTAATCACGGTCCTCTTTGTCACAGAAGATACAAAGCTGGCAACTGTAACTCTGAAGGGTGTCTCACACACGAACCTAAATCCTGCGCTTGTCTGTGAAGCGTGCCTAAAACTGAAGGTTTGTTGTGTTACTGGGGTTTGTCTGATGTTATTGGACACTAAACAGTGCTTCCCTTGTGTAGCAGAATTTGAGAGGCAGTGACTAGAGCTAGGCAAATAATGAATATTCCATTCAGTGAATTTCTTTACTATTTGCAGGTTTTCCCAGAGCACGTTGCAGTTCCCAGTAAGCCTTATTATTCTGCAAATAACTCCTTTGAAAAAGTCCTGGTCTTTAGATTGCATTTCATTTCCTTGCAAATGCTGGTTGCTTAAAATTCAAACTGTTGTATTTAGGCACATGGCATGTGAAGTGTTTTTGTTCCCCAGAGAATTGGTGGAAGTCTTAAAAAAATCACATTTCTGGTGTTGAAAGAGTCATTATTATTCAGATGAAATTTAGTGGTTTAGGGTAAAACTCAAACTGTACAAAGTGCTGGAACAAAGCCAATTATACCTGCTCTATCACAGGTAGGCCATCAGTATTTTTTGGAAAACCTTTCACTTTAGCTATTCCGTTCTAATAGAGCCAGCAATTTATTTTTATAGGCAGTACTATGCATCCCTTGAATTAAGCTAATGGCAGAGAACATAGGCTAAAAGGTTACTAGATTCCGTTGTCATACCTGCTAGCTACAACTCTCTACTTTTGCTGTGTACAATTTACGTACACCAACATTTATATGGTTATAACAAACAGAGCCTGTTCTTTATTCACTTCTGTCATGTCAAAACATGTGAAATTTAGAAGGCATGTGACTAATTTTCTATTTTGATTTTTAAAAGATCCATTTCTATAGATAATAAACTCCACAGAATGAACAGATGTTCCAGAATAGAAAGAACTGCTGCAGTCATCTGTTGCCAGGGCTCAGAAAGGGAGTCCCTTAATGTATCCTCTGTCATCCTCTAAATCTCGTAACGGTGTCTGTATGATTCATAAAATATTGCTGTCCTGCTGAAAATCTCACTCTCCCGAAATATTCCTCCTGACTCACCAGATATCTACCTCAGAGAAGTGTATACTGGATGGCTTCATTGCCCAGCAGCTAACGGCATACAGAGGTCCTAACGCTAGGATGACAATGACTGCTTGGAGAGCTTAACACCTCAGCCACCTGGACCATCAAAGGAATGAGTGCTACAAAACCACAGGATTGTGGGAAAGCAATGATGAAGGGAAGAATAACATCAGTGGTGTATCCAAGTCACAACAGCTAATGTAGTTTTAGAAGGGGTTTATTACCTCCACCTTTGACTATTTACAGGAGATAGATACAAAAGGTGAATGGTCCTTTTCAGTGGTTGTTGCTGTTAGAAGAACAGCAGGAAATCTCACAATGTAGCAACTACCCAAGTATAACCACTTCTTTCTTTGTAAGTCTTAGAAAAACCTGATGAGCTTCCACCAAAAGTTCTGGCCTTTATTTTTGTAAGCAAGCCTGCCAAAAACCATTGCATTTTCCTGTCCTCCCATCACCTGTAACTCATTCTTGGCCAGTGTCCCTGAGGTGATGACATCTCCCAGATGCCCTCACTTGAGATGCTGATGCTAAGGTTACCAAACAGCGGGGTGGTAGAAAACAAAATCACTTCTAGAAGGGCCAGAGTGTTTCCGAATACCTTTGTGCGCTGATGCAAGCAAAGCCACAGTTACTGGTTTTCATGGTAGCCTCCAGGCTGTTCTTTTTTTCTTGGCCTTTGGCCAGTACTTCTCAACAATTATTTTGAATAAGAAGAGCTCAGCTTGCTCAGTGGAGCTGAACAGGATTAGGGTGGTGCTTGGGCAGGTTATTCAGATTAGCTGTCACGGTGGTCAGAGCCTTGAGGTGTGTTGATCAGTGTAACTCCCTGAAGGCAACATGATAGTAATTAAAGGAAAAATTCTTCACAGATTTTAAAGCTCAGCAAAGGCATCAATATCCAGCTCTTCACATTTATTGGAAGGACCTGAAGTATGATGATCCAATATCCTTCTCAATCTGAGATGATTCATATCTGCCTATAGAGTGCCTGTCTGAAAGCTGCAAGTTGGTGATAGCATTCTTCATAGCCCTTATAGATCTGGTCACGGCCAGAATGGAAAGCAAGATTAATGAGATCAGGAGAAGTGAGGGAACCTGGAGTCTGGTTTGGAAGTCACTCCCTTGGAAAGAAAGAGTCTTGGTCCCAGTGTCTTCTTCCAATGCTGTTTTACCTGATGACTCTCTCAAATAAATACATAAGTAGTGACTGGATCAGGGAACAGAAACACAAAGATTTTCTTGGATCATTTCTAAATTTGTTAGGTTGTTCATCAGGCCAGTGATGGGGCTTGAGTGTTGGTCCCGTTCTTTAAAGTCCAGTTTCATTCTCTACAAACGGGTAGAATAAACCCCACTTCCTCCAAATGCATCCCACCTTATAAAAATGTTGAATAGGCAAAATATTTGCTACAATGTTTCCGTTCAACAATTTTGCAATCTGATATGTGGAATCGCATGTTTAATATCTTGTGGCTTGCTGCCTCCCAAAAGAGGCATAGCTTCTCTTGAAGTCTCCAGGGAATCCTGCAGACATGCCTGTTCTTCCAGAAGACTTACCTTGAGCTCTCTGTAGAGGGGAAAGCTGCTGATCTCGATGCTGTAAATTAATAAATCATTAGAGAAATGATGCAATATTGGGAATAAGTATTAAGCTGTTTAATTGGCTAATGAATTAGGCATTACTTCTCACAAAGTGTCTAATATATCATAATCACAGTTACATCTTGGGCAAAACCATATGGTTAAGTTTTGACTAATTTTTTTTCTAATTCCCATGAAAAGGAGTAACAGTGCTGTAACCATATTGTGGATACTTTTCCCAATAACGATCTAATGGCAAATTCACTGTCACTGAAGCCTAATACTCACAAAAATAGACTAATTGTATTTAATTTGTTTAACTGCCCCTATCTTTTATGGCTGTCATGAAACTTTCAAAAATATTTGATGGATATAGGAATATCCTAACCACTGTCTGTAAAGGAAGTGAGACGTATTTGAAATTGATAACAGTTAAGCTTCACAAAAATACTCTCGCTATATAGAATTCTGTTTAGAAAATTTAATTAAAAAAGGTGACACTACCCTGCTAGTATTCTGCATGGACTCCCAAATACTGCATATGGGTGTAGCATAAATATGGTGTGTGTGGAGTATTTTTATTAACACTTTTCTATCAAAATGAACTTTTCTAGGCATGTATGCTTCTGGTTACTTTAAAGCTTTATTTTTCTATTGATATATATATATATATATGCACACCCATACCTATAGGTGTGCATGGGTGTGTATATATATATACATATATATATATATTCATAGAGCTTTAACACATATGCCTTTAGCATACATAGCACATATAGCTTTTAGCTAAATCTTTGAAGGTATTTGGACCCCTAGGACAGGATGCTTGCATTTAGATTTGTACATATCAGGACACACTCAGTTGTGGTGGGTTGACCTTGGCTGGCCTCCAGGTGCCCACTGAGCTGCTCTATCACTCTTCTTCCTCAGCAGGATGGGGAGAAAATAAGATTAAAAATTCATAGGTGGAAGTAACAGCAGTTTAATAAAGAAAAGCAAAGGCTTCACATGAAAGCAATGCAAAGTAGAAAAGGTTTATTCTCTATGTCCCGTCAGCAGGCGATGTCCGGCCACTTCTTGGGAAGCAGGGTCTCGGTATGTGTAGCGGTTGCATTGGAAGACAAATGCTTAAATAACAAATGCCCCTGCTCCTCCTCCTTTCTCTTAGCTTTTATTGCTGAGCACGATGCCATATGATATGGAATATCCCTTTGGTCAGTTCGTGTCAGCTGTCCCGGCTATGTCTCAACATTTTGTCCATCCCCATCCTACTGGCTGTTGGGCTTGGGGGGGGTTGCAGAGACAGCCTTGATGCTGTGCAGGCGCTGCTCGGCAGTCGCCAAAACACTGGTGTGTCATCAACATCGTTCTAACTATAAACACAAAGCACAATGCTATAAGGGCTGCTGTGGGGAAAGTTGTCTCCACCCCAGCCAGACCCTGTACACCAGTACAGCCAGCGGAGCCTGGAGCTGGGCAGGATCAGTGGCTGGGGTTCAGATGGATGAACACGACAGTCGCTTGGATTCCCTTAGTTATCCAAGCTGGACAGATGCTTGCTTAGATGCAACTTAGATGACTGGTAAATGTTACACTGAATGATCATCTGGGCTAGCAGGTAGAGGTCAGGGAGGATAGGTCACTATTTCTAAAATAACATTATTGACCTACGCTTAGGCAAATTAATCTCTCTATTGAATAACTGTCTCTTGATTGTAGTGGGAGCTTAGACACTTCACTCATTTGAGAACACATAAATGAAGTTGTCTGTCTCAGGCTGAATTTTACCCTTAATCTCCCTTTCATCCACTGATGGCTTCTCTTGGTTGCCCACACATGAGTGCTTAGGGTCATCTGATTTGCCATAGAATATCAGAGACATCCGTGCAAATCAGGCAGACATGACACAGGATCTGCAGGAGACTGTACCCTTCCAGACCACAAGCTGAAAGCCAAATAGGATGCTTTACAAAATACCAAACTGCTCTAGACATCCATATCTGAAATGGAACCCAGAACTGAAATACTAACCACTACAGAGAATCTGACTTTTTCATCCTAATCTTGGCAGACATCTGTACTCTAAGCAGTCATCGTGCCCTCATGTCTGGCCTCTGCTAGAACTTAAAGCTCAATAAATGGCTGAGAATATCTGTGCTTCCAGTGTTTCTTTTTAATGGATGACAAATGAAAAAGAGAGGTTGCTGCTGAGATGGTGATTATGGAAACAGTTATGTACACGCTTAATTGTAGCCAAGCCTGCAGTCCATGTGGCAACCAAACTAATGCCCATTTAAAGCAACAGTGCCTATATTAACTGTTAGAGGTCCTAAACTGAAAAAATAATTAATGCAAGTCACAGCTGGGTAACAGAAACCCACAGGGGAGAGAGATTACAAGTTTAGTGGGGCAATAAGAAAATATTGGAATTTAGAACAGTTTTTTGTAAACACGCATCCATAGATTACAAACCAAAATACGAAAATCCACTTAGGGCAAATTAATATGTAGTTAATTGTACTTATCGTCAGGGAGAGTGATGTCTTGAGATAAACTTAATGTAAGAACTATGAAGCAAATCTAATAGATTCTGGCATCCCACATGCAAATGAGAGTTTCATGTTAAGATGTACCATAACCATATGTATTAATTTATTATAAACCATCAGGGGCTTTGTGTGCTCAAAACTGGGTACAGCTGGCATATTAATTTAGTTTAATTTGAGGAGAGCTATTAAGCTTTATTAAGCAATGCGGAAAAAAATAGCGTAGCCTGAAAAATTTACAAATATTTTAGAAACATTCATGTTTTTTTAAGTCTGAATGTTAGCAAATGAAATTGGTTAGCTTATAAATATATGTTTAATTATTGAAAAGCACGTTGGATACATACACAAAACATCTCCCTTTTAGACAGAATTCTGCTCCTATGGCACTCTCTGTATTCATCTAATGCTGGGAAAAACCATCTCAGTCGAAATGCAGCCTGCTCGAGTAGCCGCAGGTGAAAGGTGCTGTAGCTTCCCAGGGCTGCAGCAAGGAAAACCTCGCCACCCGCACCCATCGTGGCAGCAGCCTGGGATCCCTGTCATCCAGGAAAGGATGGGAAAGGATACAGGGAAAGGGAAAACCCGTGGGACTTCACTAAGTATGCAGACGATACCGATCCTGCATGTTTTGACTGCCTGTAGATTACAAAGCAGAGCAGGAAAAGTGAACAGATCAGTAGCAGGAAATAATTATATGCTTTTTTTCCTGCTCACATTGTTATTCCAGCAGCCTTGGTTTGTAACTTTTTCTTTTTTACAAGGAAGCATCAGCAGGTGACAGTAACTGACCTGTACTTTCAGCTTCAGAAGAAAATCACTCATAAGGCTCAGAGCCTTTCTTCAAGTCAGAGGTAGTTTGTATTTTTATCATGGCTGTTCTGTTTCGAGTGGTACATCTCAGCTTTACATTACTGACATCACTACACCAGCAGATACTTTCAAAAAATTCTTGATATTCACAAACCTTTCCAGTAGAACTTCCCAAAATATGTCTCCCTTGTCTTGTGGAGAATACAATGTGGCATGTATGTTATGTTAGACTAGAAGTGACCAGTCACAATCCTATTACACACTGCTTTAATTCTATATGTTAATTTTAAAGCTACCGATTCTGTTGTTGTTGTTAGGCTTTTTTTTTTTTTCATGGGACTAGAACTTACTCCAAAGCTTGTCACTTGCCACTGAGTCACCATGTCATGGAGTAGCTGCTCAGTCATACAGGCACAAGAATGGTTATGGGACTTTCTCCTTTGGGTGGGCCATGGGAGAATTGTGGGTAACAGTACCAACATGCATGTATATTTTATTTTTTGTTTTTTTTTTTTTTTTCACTGCTGACTTACCACTTTCCACCTATAAAAACCTATGATCTATTACAAAAGACTTCCATAAAGGGATTTCTGCAGTTAATCTGATGCAAAGAAATCTGGTTATCTGGTTGTTTCATATTTATACTTTACTATAAATATATATAAATAGTTGACCAGCAAAGATTTTTCACTCTTTGAAAATGAAAAAAAGGGACTAATAAGTTGTACAGATGAAAACCAGTGCAAACAATAACTCATTTAAAATTTCAATTTTGCTAACAATAAAAAAAAGTGCTATTTTGTTTGAATTCAAACAAATGGTAGATTATGCATAGTGGTATTTGGCCCAGAAAAAAATTGAGAAGGGGGAAAGAAGGAGGCGGGCAATTGCAGAAATAGTCAGCAATGGGTGACAAGGAAGCCAAAATAATAAGAGGGAATCCAGCCACAGAAGGACTTGGAACGTTTAAAAAGGCTAATAGATGAGAAAGGCAGCTCTGTGCAGATAAATGTAGTGTAATGATGACTTTGATGAGTCTTTGTTTCACAGCTCTTTGTGCAACATGAAATAGGGGGAGTGGAGGAGAAAAAAAATGAAAACAGTCAAAGCCATGTCTGCGAGTGTCATTAATGAGTGATGAGGACTAGAAAGACAAAAGACAAATCTCTGAGCATTTGATGGGCCTTTATCCTGTACATCTGTGTAAATTGCAAAACCTGAGGCATGACTGAGAGTGGGAGTCCAAGAAAGCATGAGATGAGTAGATATGTCGAGGAAAAACAGTACTCTCAAACTTGGTTTGGTTTTTGCAATTCTAGCTGTAACCTTAATCACAACATAGAAACAATCCAGTGAGAGTACCATCAAAAAATAATATTTTTATGTCTCACTTTTCATCTATGTGCAATGAGTTTTCATCCTCACTGGGGACTGAATGCAGATCAGCTACTTCTGCATCTCTATGGAGGGGAAAAACATGGAATAACAGACCCATTTTTAACTTCAGTGAACCTTTATTGACTTAGTTGTCATGCAAGCAGAGTCCCAAGCAAATCCTGGGATAAATTTCAATGCAAGCCAATAAAATGTCCTTAATCACAAATAAAACCTTGCATTTATTATTAACTCATTTTATCTGTTTTGAGACAACTGGTGGTCAGTCTGCACAGCCAATAACATCCTCTGATGACAGTGTTTTTAGCACCTGTGTGGCATACCTACTGCTCGTGTATGTGTGCTGCATATAAATCCACTATTATTTTGCTCACCAGTAAAACATAGCCAGATTTGGGCAGCTGTTTAATAGAGCACTTTACAACAATTTAGGACAGAAAGTGAAGAAAACCACATCCCATTAATACTTCAGGGAGAAGTCTAGGTAGGCTGAAAGTAATTAGAATTTGGCCAGGACTCCAAAGAAAACAGTTTTGTTCTTGCATAAAATACAATGGGATTTTTATCGACCCCGTTAGGTTTGTGGAAATAGTCCGCAGGAGATTTGGAGGAGTTACTGATCTTAGCATTTTGAAGTCCTCATGGTCTTGGTTACTTTTACTTTGCAATTTCTTTTTCAGACTTTTAACTCTTGGGATGCCTGAGAAATAATAAATGATATGGAAATAATACAGTTGTAAATAGAAAGCTTTCTGCTTGCTCTGGGTAGGAGCTGAAACCATTAATCCTGCCATCAAAATTGTCATTATGCTGCCACAGCTTCTGGGTCTGAACTTGTTTGAAAATTAAACTGCAATGATGTTCTGTATTCACTGTGAAGCTGAGATCTCTGACCAAGTGCTTTGCAAAGAAGATAAGAAAATCACATTCGTATAAACACTTCACTGGTTTATCAGTTGCTAGAAGTTATTAGAACACATCTGAATGTTTCCTTTCAGGATTTGGACATAAATTAGAAATCATTATTAAAAAACATCTTTATTTATGTGAAGTTTGTTAAAATGTCAGTAGCTGGAGGATTTCAGATGTGCAGTTATGCTGAAGATAGACATTTTGCATGTTAAGGGACAATATTTTCTACAAAGCAGAGAAAGTGCTGGTGCAGATACAGATTTCTCTTGTAGGTCCAAATCAGATGCTTTTATAGAAAAATAATTTGTACTGTCAAAAACGAAGCCTTTGCATCAAAGAGAACTTTTATTTTTCCCCTCCCTAGAACATGTTTGGGTAGAAACATGCAATTAATTCTTTTAGGGACTTCAGAAAGTATCACCTATTGGACCTACAAACTAGCCAAATTGCTTTCATTTGAATACAATTTGGAATTGGCTCAACTAATCACTGTTCACTAATTGCATTTTGGAGGAAAAGGGGAACCTGAATGAAGTGACTGCTTCTCATTAAAACTGTGAGATCGGCAGAGTGCTTGATGTCTGCTATTGTACCTGATAATTGTGGCAACAAGTGGCATTAATTTTTGCAAGTAGCAGTAATTAAACCTCCTGCAGTATTTAAAAATAATGCACTTGCATTTTATTACATCCAAGCAATAGCCTGTTATACTAGAGACTGTAAACAAATATCACCCCCAACTTCTGTTGTCTGATACAAAAGCTCATAAACATTGTTAAGGGACAAACCACGACTTGCGTGTTTTTTCTGTAGCCAATATTCTGGCAGGGTAGTGTAGAAGGAAGGTGACAGAGAAGGAGCACAAGAAAATTTTTCTGATGTCACATCCTACTGACATTGCCCAAGGGGAACGGATAGGGGAACAGCAAGTTCAACACCTTGTCTGGAGAGAAGAGCGGCCGATGCGTGCTAATCTCAACACTCAAATTTTCCCATCGGGGCAGAGTGTGACAAGGATGAAGACAGAGCAGAAGTGGGCAGAAATGTTCTGACAGAATGTTTCCCATTGGAAAAATGCCGATTTGTCAAAGCCAAATGTTCCCTGGGAGCATGTCGATTCCAGGAGGAGCGAGGCTGACAGCAAACCTGCCTGGTTTCCTGCCAGTTCACCCACCAATCTGCCTTCCAAGAAACTTTCTGTCTTAGTCAAAATGCCTCCGGATACTGGTGTGTGTCCGCAGAAGATCAGCAAGCAGATTGCAGATGAGCTGAGGGTGAGATCTTCACGGAACCCGGAGTGGAAATGTGCTCACCTGGGCGGGGCTGCCAAGGGTGTATTTTGGGATACAGAAGCTTGTTCTTGGGACCATGAAGACATAATATTGAATTTCATTTCTACATATATTTGCCAAGCAATTTTATTCTTTTTTTAAAAATTATTTTTCCCTCAACTGTGACATTTTTCACTGAAGTTAAATTCTGTTTCCTGGCTAGCTCTTCCAGTAGGTCTGATGGGGCTCCTGACAACGTCAGAGCTTGTTCAATGTGTTACTTTGAAAGTTCAGTAAATTTTCTGCTAAAGCATCTTTCTCCCAGAGGGCAAAACCATCTAGCTCAGAGCAATGGAGAGCTTTGTAGGATCCCAAGATCAGAAAGATAAGGATAGTGCTATGGCTAAGGCAGGGGCTTGGCATTCAGGGCTCCATAATTCAGCACAGCACTGTCAGGTAGGTATTTTGCACAGCCTCACACAAACCACCTAGTCTCTTCATACCATTTTTTTTTTTTACTTGTGAAATAACGCAGACAAAAGAACAATATGTTTAAGTTAGTTATGACAGCGCTCATTTACTGTACATCACAAATGATGGTTAGGACACAGCATATTACTGATAACACACAAACATGGAAACAATATTATATGCACCCTTCAAATGCCTGAACTGGCAAAATAAAATCTAGCCCTGGCTTTTTCTTCCTGCACAAAAATTACTCATGCAGCTTGTCACATCATGGTTTTCATAGCATGGAAACAGCATGATAATTTTCTTAGCAAGTGACTTTTTACCCTCGCTTTTCTTTAGCAAGAATAAATCTTCCTTTTTTTGCTGCTGCTGGTTTCCTCTGGTTTTCAGTCTGATGTGAATTGGTTCAGCCAGAATATAGCTCTCAATATCCAGTGCTGTGCTGCTGATTAGTTTTCTGAAAGAGGACAGAGTGAAGAAGAACGGCAGGTTATATTGATTTACTTCTAATGATCTGTTTCTGAACCAGAGCTGGGCGAAGTGTTCTCCTGAAGGCACATACAGCTGTGCTCATGGCTCATCTCTGCATCACTATCAGGATTAAAAGCCAGTAATAGATTCTGTCATGTTACTGTAGCTTTCTGCATTTTCTTTTCAAGTCACATATGGGTTAGCTGCTGAGGACACACATGACTTTTCCTTGCCATCTGTTGAACAGTCTGGTCAGAACAGCCTGGAGAAGGGCACCCATACTCTGTTAAAAAAGCAGCACGTCAAAATAGCATTGCACGGTCGTCAGGTGTTTAGAGGGAAATTGCTATGTGTAATACGTGTTGGGGCATGTTGCCGGTGTCTTTCCATGATTTTGGGTAAGCCTGGGATATGTGAAGCCATGACTACAGCATGGGTGATCGGGGGATACAGGGCAGCACACTTTGTCAGGACCCAGCATGCCTCTGAAGGTTTGGGAAGTTTTTTTCCTGAAATAGCTGGTGCTGTTACAGGACTGTAACTTGCTATACAGTTGACAAATGATGCTCAACAGTATGTGTGTCAGATTGAAATAATTGATTCTTATGTATTGGCTTATTCCTCTTTCTCGATAGATTTACTTTCAACATACTATCTGCTTTCAGTTCTGCCATCATGTTAACTCTATGCTTTGGCTTTAGAGTATATTGTACATTTGAAACTATATAAATGTAGCCCATATGCAGGGAAGAAAGGTCTGAAAAGTTTTAAAACCATGGACTACAGCAGGAATTCACTGCTGCCTAATTATTGTGGAGATGTTTCATTTGTTTGTTTGTTCCTTAATTCTTGTGATTGAAAGTTGCTGCAGACACTAGCTATTCTGGAAATATTCCAATACCGACCCTACTTTGAACAGGGATTTAAATCAGATGTCCCCCAAGGATCCTTCCCATATAAATTATTTTAAAATTCTATTTATTGAAATGTTTTTCTATCCTCATAAGAATGATTTTCTGGGAGAAAGAGGCGGCGATATGCAGCATCGTTTGAATAACCAAATGATTCTCCAGCGATGCCTACATGGTTCAAAGGCTGAAGGGACCTGGCTTTGCCCACTCTTCCAAAAGCCTGGTATTAACCAGCTCTGAGCCTAAACAGTATGAGCATGGACAGGGTGTCATGGACTTTGGAGCAGTAAAAACCATGGTTACACAGTTCTCTTTTCAGAGCAGGCATATGGCCAGACAAACATGGGTGTCACCCAACCCAAAGCTGTCTTCAGGTTTTCAGTCAAGACCTCTGAATAATTCAAATATTTTTGCAGCATTTTAAGAATGATGAGATTTTTTTGACTGACATGACCATGTAATTAACAATACTCCCTGGCTTCACTCAACTATGAGCAAACAGGTTTTAAGTTTTTCTCCAAAATGAAATGACTTAAGGGAAAATTGTGTATTACTGTGTTGGGTTTGTGTGGCAAGGTTTTTGGTAGCGGGGGCTACAGGGGTGGCTTCTGTGAGAAGCTGCTGGAAGCTTCCCCCACATCCGGCAGAGCCAATGCCAGCCGGCTCCAAGACGGACCCACTGCTGGCCAAGGCCTAGTCCATCGGCAATGGTGGTAGTGCCTCTGGGAGAACAGAGTAAAGAAGAGGAAAAAAAATGTACAACAAACTTCAGCTGGAGAGAGGAGTGAGGATAGGTGAGAGCCCCAGCCCTGCAGCCCCCCAGGTCAGTGCAGAAGGAGGAAGAGATGCTCCAGGCGCCGGAGCAGAGATTCCCCTGCAGCCCGTGGTGATGAAGACCATGGTGAGGCAGGCTGTCCCC
>JAVJGG010000027.1:21424385-21439554 GCA_035590195.1 Aviceda cuculoides
CTTTGCTTAAGATGACTGCTGCTGTCCTCCCTCCTCTCCATCACTACTCTCCTTATTTACAAGTGGTGTGGAAAGACACTTTGAAGGGACTCTTCTCCTCTGCTGCCCCTTAGTCATTCCCTGTTCCTGTGACTGGGGTTTCTGCTACTGTGATGGAGTGCTGAGAGTTTTACCTTCCCTCCTCATCCCCCGCGTTCTTTTATTAGTACAGGTACCAGCAATCTTAATTATACATTCTATGCTTCAGTCTTGCTGTTTCTATTAGAACTTTAAGAAGACATACCGTGCAACTTCATACATTGTTTTAGGAGAAATTGTACCACATAGTATTACATTTATAACTACTAATATTCTGTTAACAGAGTATGAAGACCAAGCATGGTACTACAGATGTTGAAATTAGGAGCGGAATACCTTAACTGACCAAAACATTGACTTCTGCCTGCAGACTTTTGGGGTTATGAGCTTTCTTCTGGAATATCTTGCTATACTCCTATAATCCTTTTCTTGTAGTATCCATAAGACTAGAGTCTCATTTTCAAAGCAATGCACAAGGTGTCCCAAGCCAAGTCCTTTACTGGCACATGGACCCTGAGACGGCCTTCGGTCCACAGCTTCCCCAGGGCACTTTTTTCTAAAAAAATTTGCTTGTGACTCCTCTTCTGCATGCCATTGTATGTGTGCAGTGTCCCCATGTTCTCATAGTATCCAGCATGCGGTTTTGCTGAGTCTCTTTACTCTGTGAGTCAATAAAAGAAACTACAAGTTATGCATGAGAAAGATCCTACAAGAGATCCTTGGGCCGCAAAAAATGGCAGAAGCCATTCTGCAAACTCGCCTGCAGCAGCTCATCTCTAAAGGTATAATAAAATTGTCCAATTATTTTCTGCTAGCATTAACACGCATTCCTGTATTTCTGTTTGCTGCATTTTTAATCGCAGGAGTAATGAAAACTTGCAGTAATTTATGAAGTTGAAGCTTTTCTTCTGCTCTGTTTTCTGGCACTACACCAATTCTTGCCACCTCATTCCTTGAGCAACAGTATATTAAGCAATGTGACAGATGTTAGTCACGTGTGGTCTCTTTCTTTTTAGTTATTCACTTTATGTCACTTTCAATCCTCAGGTGGTGTAAATTAGAGCAGCACCATAGATTGATGATGGCTTATGCCAGGGGACAAATCTTTCTCTTAAACCTGAGCGATAAAAACTCTTCTGAAACAAATTTGAAAAAATCTCCTCCCTTGGCTTTCTATTTTATTTTAGAACAAAAGGCTTGAAATAACTGTTTGCAGCACTCCTTCAAATGCTAAGTAGCTCTTTTACATTTCTTCCTAAGAATGTACGCACACACAAATTTTGGAACTAAAATAAAAAGATGAAAAAGAAAGGGTGAGTAGTCTTGAATGATTCAATAAACTGTGAAAGACTATGAATTATGGAAAAGCAGAATGAAATTATTAGAGACCTAAAAGCCAGGAAGATGACACCCACCTTTTAATGTCAAAACTAAAGAGACCCATTTATAGTCCGAGATTACCTTTGGTTTTTCATGAATTGTGAGTTTAAATGTACATACAGATGTGTTGAGCCGTTATCTCTTCCCACTGATTTTCAGACACATCTACTGTGGGTCTAACCCCATTGCTCTTGACAGTCTATTGACTTCATTGGCTTCCTGCTGATCTGAGCTGCTGTTAGTGAGAAGGAATCAGGTCCTGCCTCGCAGCGGTGTCTCCCTTGAAATTTTGAATGCAAACCTCTTCCCATTCTAAGAATGCCATTCAGTCATCTCAGATGGCATTCTGTTGAGCAATTCTCCCTCCTTCGAGCAGCTAAGCACACTGTGAAATCAGAAAGGATGAAATTGGGGCTGGAGACAATCTCATTTTCTTTCCTTAAAGCACAGGTTGTTGCTAGCAGAAGCATCCTCTGGTGAACATTCTCATAATCAGTAAGACTGACACATAGTTGTCACAGAACCAAACCAATTAACCTTTTGGGGGTCACTTCAGATACTTCATACTTATCTTTTCCCCCTCCCCACTCTGTTCTTGGTTTTGTTCATTTCTTTGTCCGATCCATGAAGGCTGCTGATACATATACACTCCCTGGGAGAAGCCTGGGCTTGGCCAATTGTCATTTCATACCATAGCTGGTGCTCAAAGGTCAAGTTCTTAATCATTAACACGCAGTGAAAAGGTAGTCTTGTTCCCAAATATTTAAGAATTATCTTGCTGATTTGCATGATACCCATTTAGGCAACTGCAGCAATTCCTCTGAAGCACGTTACCTCGCCTGTCTCGGCAGCGAGGACGGCCATGGTGTCTGCCATCTGCCGCACATCGTTCAAACAACGTCGAGGCCCTGCTGGGATTGCACCGAGGGCTTTGGTGTGCACTGGGGCAGAAAGAGTGGGTTGACACACCCTAGGGAACAGAGGTAGAGAAGCCCTGGCATGGATGGCATTAGAGACTACAGCTGGTCAAAGCACAGATGATATAAATGGCAGATTCCCCTTTGCTGGTGGCATATAAAGGTTTGCTGGAGAGACCCAGGACTGCAGCGAGGGACTGGAAGTCAGCTGTAAAAAATGCATAAACTCTAGGGTCTTGCACTAGTTCTGATAAATAATTTCTTTGCAGCTTGCAGCTCTATTAACATAATTTAAACTGGGTGTTTTTATGCAGTAACTCTACTCAGATTGTCTCAGAGGGGCTGCTAATGTGCTGTTCCCCTTTTCAAAGCTATTTAGTCTGGAAATGCCCAGAGGGCTGTAAGGAGACTTGAATTGGGGCCCGGTGGTAAGCAGCATTGCTTGCCTATTGCTTCAATTCTGGCAACGTGTCAATGCGGCGTTATTGCTTTGTCGTGACTTAGGTTTTGTTTTCCACCATTGTAGCACAGAAAAACAACAATAAAAGATTTCACTATGGGAGGTGAAAATGAATTCCAGTCTAGTTTGTCTCTTCCCTGTAGCAAGACAACCACTCATTTATATGACTAAAAAGGACAATTATACCGTTTTCTAATCCATCCAGTTTATGCTGTTTGTTTATAATTTTAATTGGCAGTGAACGTTAGGCACTTATGTATACATTGGGAAAAAAAGAAAAAAGCTTTTTCAATAAAGTATTCACTGTAGCTCTATCTCCATAAAGGACAACTCGTACTGTGGGAAACTACCCCTGACTACAGATGGATTAGAAAATGTGCTGGTTTGATGGTGCTAGGGATATTCTGGAGCTGGCTCTTCCCAGTAGGATTTTGTAATTCACAGAACATTGTAGAGTTCAGTGCATAAAACTTGAATAATACATACTTGGGAAAGAACAGCCAGTTCTGGCTAAGGGAAATGTATTTTTCTATGACAAATGATATTTCAGACCAAAAAAAGAGAAAATTTCCTTGTTGCTTTTTATTTTTTTCATAAAAACTCTTACTTTTCCATTGAGTGGAATGGGAAGGCATTAAAGTGAGAGCCTGCCTATAAAGCTCCCTTCCTGACCAGCTTTACTAGCCACACCAGTAAAGAGTTCAAATTGGAAACGTTTATTAAAGATTAGAAGCTTTTGCATTTACAAAATAAATAAATAAATAGAAAACAAATTGGCTGAAGTAGGCAAGTAGTGATTTTTCTCATCTTCTGCAGTTATCTGAGGGAGATCAGTTTAAATCAAGGCTAGGAGAATTTCTATAAGCTGGCCCAAATGAAAGAAAAGCTAACTTACTATAACATAAGAAAAACGACAGTATCGTCCACTTCAGACTGCCTTGAGAGCCAAGGTCGTATTTGGAAAGTGGTTGTTAGCTCAAATGTTAGAGGCTCACCCCTGTGATGGTGAAGACCTTCGGCTGCACAGCTGGGTCAATGCCATCCAAGAGCAGTCTTCCAGTAAAATGAGGGTAGGCTTACACAACAGCCAAGCGGTGAACTTGCTGACGCCCTGGGTGCCTTTAAGCACTTCCAATCTGCATCAGCTGAAGGAAATATTAAAACTTTACACTGTTATCATCAACAGTACAATTTCCCCGCCTTATTGCATAAAGACTCAAAAAGGAAACTGCTCGGGACAATCCCATTGAGTAGAAAGAATTAATTTGGCAAAGAAAATGTTCTTGACTGGGGGGTCCTGGACCCTTGCTTTGTAAAAGCAGTGGTGACCGCCAGGTTACTGCTCTCTTCACTCAGGCAAGAGAAGACAAGCTAAAAGGAGCATTTTTAGAGGTAGAAACATAGATCGTATAACATCTATAATGTAACAGAAACTTATAGTATATGTCTTATATATGTATAAATAGATGTAAAGCGTATCTGTGTATATGTACGTGTATAAATCACAATACAACCACTTGGTGTACATGTATGCTTGTAGCTAGAGCTGGAGACATACTGCACAATGAAATTTCATTGAAAAATAAGGCTTTGTTGATTTCTAAAATATTTTTAATTTCCTGTTAATTTTATTATGATTTTATATGATCTAGTGAAAGATGTCCCTATCTATGGCAAGGGGGTTTGGACTAGATGATCTTTAAAGGTCCCTTCCAACCCAAAGTGTTCTATGATTCTCTGATTTTATTGGTGTAAATTCAAGAGAAATAAGGAAAACCTGGTTAGAAGTGGGCATCTCTATTTTTGTACTTGAATTGATTCCTTTTGTTCTAGAATGTAAAATTTTTTCAAAGTTGTTTTTTTTTTTTTTTTTCCCCTAAATTGAGGATTACTTAAATCAACAATTCTCAGGTCAAACAGAAATTGTGTTTATTGAAAAATATATTGGCATTTGTGAGGTGCTTTATTTTTAAATTTGATGTTTGGTAAAATATATATATATATATATCAGTTTACCATATGTTTACGCCAACTGAAATAATTTTATTCTCACTTGCTCCAAATTGTCTGCAAGCTGAAAAATCATGTACTTGCACAGTAATCTTTACAACAGCAGCCTGGCTATTTGTCTTGAGCTACCAACTGGAAAAGAAAAACTAATAGCATCTATATAGCAGTTAATGTGCACTTGTATTTAATTGGTATCAGCAACATTGTTAAAAAGAAAATTAAGTAAGTAGCCATTTAAGTAAGCAGAAATCTTCATTGTTGTTAGGTTGAGATTGTTGTTGTTGTTATGCAGGACTCATAAGCTGGGAATAACTCTAGTACCAAACCCCACCATAAATCAGTTCTTGAAAGCAATATTGTTCAACACCATCTTGCTTTTCGGCTTTCATTTTAGATCTACTGGAGCTTGGATACAAATAGATCATTTATATTCACACATTTATTTTTAAATAGTTTCATAATGAAAACTCTGTTCCCTTCCATTGGTGTGTGCATGCTTCGCTATTATAAACTAGAATGTGTGGAAGATTAGTTGCTCCTACTTGTAATGTAAATTGCGTAGTGTACCAAAAGCATTGCTTATCCTCTGTAAATATTTTATTTGAATTTAATACTCTTGTAAAACTGCATTAACAGTCTTCCCCTGATTATTATTGTTTATTTTCTTTTTCTTTTCTCAGCTCCCCCTTTTCAAGTCTGGGGGAAAAACATGTTAATTCACAGTGGAATTTGCATAAATATTTAAAATGGCTACATTTGGCATTAGTGGGACTGTTGCACCAGAAAACCTGGGGTAAAGACGCACTACTAAACTGTTATACAGGTAGATCATGTCAAGGTTAGGCATGTAAGATAAATGTAGGCCAGCGATACCAAAAAACAATTTATTGTTTATCAGTGCAATGATAAGAGATGATGAAATCGTTTTAATCTATTATTTTCAGATAGTACCAAAATTCAAACTGGTTTTAGTTGTGCAAACTGAAGTCTAAAATTGTCAAGCTTCAGGCCTTGCCAAAGAAGTTATCTGTTTTAAAAATGATATTTTAAAGAAAAAATGGCATTACTTTGTGTCTATTCTGACCCAGCCTTCCTATTGTAAAGTCTAGACAAGAACAGCTGGACAAGCTCTGAACCACACCATTATGAGTGAATTGGAATAACTATTCGTATTTCCTCTACTCTTATTGTTCATACCTTTCCTTGTGGGGGAAGGGGGGGGAGGTAGATTTTTAGACTGATTTGACATGAGGTATGACATAGGTTACACGTCAAATCAGAGTTTAAATCAGAATGGCTTTTTTTGCTCACTTGCTAATTGAATAAATAAAAAGGCACAGCTGAGAAGTGGGAGAACTTTCAGTAAATTCTTATTTACAAGGAAAATTAAAAGTGATGTTAAAGAAAAAATTGGATACAAATTTATGACATTTCTCAAAATTTAAAAAATTTTGAATTTCCAGATGATGGAATTTTGTTCAAAGTTGCTGAATAGGAGGAGTGGAATTATTTTGTATTGTTCATACCCAAACACAACTTGAGAAATTAAATATACAAGGAATATAGGTTACTGCTGTTCAATTTGCATACTGAGCACTTACAGAATATTTAACAGCTGCAAATGGTGTCCTCATCTCTGTCAATTAAAATACAATAATTCTGTTTTGAACAGCAGAGTCAAAACTGAAAAAAGTGATGGATCTGAATATGAATGCTGCAAATTGGAAATGGGCTCATGTTGAAGGGAATTGCTCACAGTGTTGAAGTGCATAGTACTCAGAAGTCTTCTTGTTGAAGAACAAGCACATAGCAATTTAAAGAAGTGAGGTCTTCATATAAAGAAGAATTATCAATATTATAAAAACCCTAGTGTTTTACAGCTATTTTTTTCACACCATTTCACAAGAACAGTCACTGAAAATGGTTTTACTAAGAAAGTGCCTGTTGCCTCATACTACGTACCATACTAAATGTCTAACTTCATCATTTTGAAAGTGCTGTTTCCCGTTCCCCTCCTCTACCTTTTAAACACCTATGCAAATTTATTTCAGTCCGTAAGGGTGACAGGGGGATCCTTTTTCAGAATCAGGTGTTGGCTGTGAAATCGCTTCCTGCAGCAGCGTTGCCTTTGACCGATGCTCTCGGTGATCCTTCCTCAAAGCGTTGAGGTTTCTCCAGAGGTTTCACTGGTCTTGCTGATGATGTGGTCAGTTAAACCGATGAGCCTGGGGATGTATGTTACTCTGCACTGCCTTATTGCTAAACACCATGTGAGTGCAGAGATAAGGCAGGTCTGCTGTCGAAGTTTATAACAAATTTGTAGGAGTGGTAGGGGTCAACGCTGTGCAAAATGTAAGGCATGGCAGCACTGTGAACACAGAACCCCTCCTGCTAAGTGATAAGTGCTATTTGCAGAATAGTAACCCACTCAGATTTGCCATCATTCAGTATTATGAACCATGCCAAGGAAAACGAAGCCACAATGGTTCTGTTTATCAACTCCTTTGGCAGTTGCTGTTCTGAAATCGGACGTTTCATGGGGCAAATGTTTGCTTTCCAGTGGTATATGCTGGTTGTCTTCAGCGCTGGTTTGGGGAGAAGGCACGTACCTGAGAATACAGTTTTAACCAAGAAAGAGAAAACTTCATAAATGTTGATCTTCAGCACAGACTATACCTTGGCAAATTGTCAATGCGCAATAATGTTTGTAGGTTAATTAGTCAGGGATCACTTGTGTCTCAGAGGTTTAAATTCAGCTCTGAATTGCTCATCAGGCAGTCCAATTGATTTTGGTGGAATTACAGAAGGTCTAAGAGTCAAATTTGCCCTGAGAACAGATAAAATATGCAAGAGAGATTCAGTGTAACACAAACCTTAGCCCACTGGCTTATTACCGAAAACTCACTCAGCTTTATTGCCCTCAAGGGTGTGCAGGGAGGGCCCTAATAGGAAAAGTCCCTCCTGCAGCTAAGGAATAAGATAGCACCAGTGCACTTTAAGTTACACAATATCACAGCTTGTTGCTAATGTTGCAAAGTTTGGCTTGTGATTGCATCGAGGTACGGTTTATTTTGGAGGGGTTTAAGAGCCATGAGCATTTCCTTCTTCTGCCTGATTTGGAACAGAAATATCCAAACTGTCTAAAAGCTGTAGCTATTCCATCTCACGTGAGGAAGAACTGTAGCTGCCCAGAGGTACCTACAAACACCCAGCTGGAAATAACTAAGCACGACCTTCATTTATGGCCTGACACGCTGTTGGGGTTCTGCTGCCTATTTCCTTAGGGCTCCAAAGAGCACAAACAGGAGAAGAATTGCTCATGAGAGAATTTGGCAGGATGGGGAGAAACAAGGACAGAGACAGAAAGCTGTTACTGGCTCTCTCAGAAAGAATCTCACTAGCAGACGATGCATTGCAGAATTGGTACCTTCAAATATTGAACAGGAAAACTGGTTACGGTCTAGCTTCTGTTCATACTTTTAAGGCAAGGGGAAAAGCCATTGCTGGGGAAAGTATAAGAGATAAGGTCCTCTCTTTTTAGTCTAACCCCACAAGTAAACTCTGATGGGCTAAAGTAATGGAAGATGCACTTACACAAAAAACTCTGCAAGGAGGAGCATGATCACACTTGAGATGGCTTCCCAAGGGAATGAAGGATGGATAACTGTAGCCAAACATATCTAATAAAACAGTCCCTGATCGTCAGGATTTGTGTATGTAATCAAGTTATTCTGCAAGTAATGCAGGACGAAACACAAAGCATCAGAGCATTTTTTGACCAAATTTCCTGCAAAGGGATGAAAAATATCAAAAGTGTTTGGAAGAGAACAAGGTTGCGTTGCTACATCTGTCTCTCTGCTTCCGGCCCCTTTTTGCTGGAAGGTGTGACAGGAGTTTAGATTGGGGTCACAGGAGCTCAGATGGGTGGTCTAGTGGTCACCCTATCTCCAAGGAAACAAAAGCACCCGCAGTCCCTAGAAAGCTCCAATTTTAGTCCTGTTCAGAAACGAGTCAGCCTGAATATCGCAGACTTCTTGTCTCCAGGAGTCAGTGTCCAGGATACTGATAAGCTGCTTGAAAGGGGAGAGATGATATTCTAAGTACATTTGACACACTGGAGTAAATTGAGTCTTTAAAGTTAAGATAAGGCCTTTTATTTTAAGGGGAGCAAGTGCTTTATCAAATCATGCTGAGGCTAAGGCATCCTGCCAAAAATAACATTAACTCCTTTCTAATTCATACTTGGCATGTTAACTGGTAGGTCCCACATCCCTGCAACAGCAAACTCACCTCTTAAAGTTACATTATGGTTGCTTTGTGTCGATGTCTAGCTGCTTCTGCAAGTGCCCATGCTTCTTGGACCTGCAATTGCTGTGATTTTTTTAGTCATAGAAGTCATGACTTACTTCTTTTTTGGGAAGTGCAAAAAATGAGGGGAAACGTTTCCATTCCAGAAAATGTAGTTTGTGTCTGTTTCCTAGAAAAAAACACGTATTAATTTGCCAGCAGGGAGATAATTTGTGGATCTTCATCTGGGAAATGCAAACAAACAAGCAAAAAAATAAAAGGTTGTTTCTTTTTGTGACACCTAAAGTTGGTTGAAACTGTTATAGTTTTGCTGTTCCACACGCACTTTTTCCTTTGGTCTTCGGGTGGAAAAAAAAGATGAAATGTTATTAATTCTTTTTTCTTGTTCTCTAAGCACTGCCTAATCACCTATTCCATATTTCAGAGGTGATGTGCACAAGCAGTGATCTCCAGTGCCACCCATTTACCCACTCACGTTAATGGCAGTGATTTTGACCTGTTTGTAGGTTCCTCTCCTAGGTTTTGAGTTGCGCTGAACGCTGCTGTGCAGCCTCAGCCTTGTGCTTTGCATTTCCAAGATGGAAACAGAGCGTGGGAGGTGGGAGGGTGGTACAGGGCAGAGCTGTGAGGATACAGAGCCACGTTTGGCTGCAGAGGACTTCAGAGTCCCAAGAGCATCCCAAAAGCGCGCAGGTACTAGAAGAGGTTTATTATAACGTCTCTGGTGCATCCTGCTGCAGAACTTTGTGTGAAAGGTTTTTCTTCCCCTAAGTGCTTTGCAACATGTGGCCTTTGTGTATAAATAGCACACCTGAAGCCTGAGTTTGCTTGTTCACAGGGTGGTAGAATTTCTGAATTGCCCTGATGATAACTTCGCAACTTTTTCAGGCCTGACCTCTCCATGCTCCCTCCGAGTTTTGCAGCCAGTAGCGCTGGTACAGTGCACGGCCGAATAAACCCAGTAGTTTTCTCCCACTTCACACAGTTGTTAATGTTTAAATCATTTGTCAGACAGTAGCAGACCAGGGCTCTCCAGCCCCACACTTTTAATCGTTACCATAAAAGAAGGGATATTCATGAACGAAACACTTTCTTGCATTCTGTATTGAGCTTTTCTTTAAGACAAAGAAATTTGCATCCTCCTTTCAAATAAGGAACATAGTTACATGAAAATAATTTACTGAAGAATTAACTGGGATAAATTCAGTCCAGTCTGACAGTCCAATTAATTCATGTAATCAAAAAATTAAAAAGAGGTCTCATAATCAGTACAGTGTTTCACCTCATGGTATGAAGGGAATAGAGGGAGGGAAGAGTCCTCAAGACTCCTTGACTAAATTTGCCTAATCCTTTGGTTTATCAAATGAAGGGAACAGCCTGATGCACGACAGCGAACAATTCATTTCCACTCCAGTGAGTACAGCAAGAGAAAGTGCCCTTTTTAATCAGACAGATTAAATAGGAGCTGTTTCATGCCAAATCAGTGACTTCAGCAATTATAAAAGAAACTGGACGTGGACACGAAACCTGTTCCAATTAGTTTCCATTAACGAATTCTTTGGAGTAGTTTGTGAAAGCGGTAAATAAATGAAACTAAGAACAATTGCAATGTGTTTTTCATTATCCTAAATACTTTACTTTCTTGAAGAACCTTAATAGTAACTCTCTAAGTCTGAAATGAATTCAGATGCTCATATTCATATTACCTGCTTTTTTTTTTTCCCCATAGCTGATTTTTATGACCTGAAATCTGATTCTTTTTGTCGGTATGTGCACAGAACATGTCCTTTTCACATTTACTTAACAAATTGCCCTGCATTAGATAACAACGGTATGAGCATTGTCCAGGTGTGACACCCATCAAGCTGTGTGTGTGTGTGTGTGTAGGTGGGTGTCTCTAAGGGTGAGGTCCCTGGGCAGAGTGAGGATCCAGGAGCAGCTATTGGATGCACTGTGTGTCCAAGGCCAACTCCTGGGGGATCTGTACTGCTTGGGGGGCAGGGGGCTCTTTTGCTTCTGTTGGGCATCTCTGAATGCTCCCAGTCTGGGCCAACTTCAGACCATCCCCAGACTGGTATTGTTTGGAAGACTGGTATTCATCTTGGGCTACAACTGCAGGAACTATATTAACAATCTGATGGTATGGATGATGTTGGACCATTATAGAGCCTCTGCCCTATTTTTGTTTGGCTTAGGTATGTAGATTTTCCACCAAGGCCCCAAATGGGCACACGCAGATACCCATATCCATAGTGATTTCAACAGACAGCCTTTTCCTAGTAACTTTCAGCTGTCATTCGTTTTTCCGTAATACCAACTGGATTTGTTGTTATTCTTGGTGTTGGCCCCCAGAGTGTCTTTAGACATACGAAAAAATTCTGCACCTCTTCCTTCCTGGTTCACTTATGTCTATTCGTGCTTCCCATCATGGCAACACTGTTGGCTCTAAAATACCTAATGCTAAAGCTGCAGCCATTCTTATGGTAATCTTCCTATTTTCCCCAAATTAAACTAAACTCCTGCTCCTTACATGTGCTTCCTTATTAGTTGCTACCTTATTGCCACCGGTTCGTTGTTCAGAGGATCCTCCTGTACCAGTGAAGAAGCCATGCTACTGCTCCTTCTGCTGAATTTCCTTCTAGCTCAAAATCTCTACTTTTCCACTGTGCTTCCTTATTTTGCCTTTGATGTTATCTGTTCATAAAAATGTATTAAGAACTAAATAGTTGTGTCTCCTACTGTATTTTGCCAACTTTATTGCAAAACCAAAATAGACACTTCAAGTCTGAGAGATCTTTCTGTGTCTTCTCTCTTCTTCATTCATCATAAACATTAGCAATGGATTTTTTTTTTTTTCTCTAACTCTAAATATTTGGGGGACAGAAGATTGAGCTTTTTTGTTTGTTTGTTTGTTTGCTCGTTTCTTTTTTCCCCAGCTCGTATTTCAATACAAACAACATGACTGCAACTTGTTGTAGAAAGAAGATTGTAAGTGATAATAATTATTTCTTCCCTAGACCTCTAAACCTCATTTGTGAATAGCTTATTTTGGAAGCTCCCACAGAAGAGATAGGTGAAATTTTCCTTACGGGAAATGCTCTGTTTGGGCTCAGATAGCACAAGGCAACTTTAACCTGCCCCAGACATTGTACAGGTTGACATATCATGTTTTGTGAAAGCAGTCCTCTTCCTCACCCTTCACTCCCAGCACTCTTCTCTCTATGTGAATTTTCGGTTCATTATATTCCCTGCTCTCAGACCCCACACATTCCTAGAGTAAAACAAACTTCAGAGCACAATTACATTTTGTTCATGTCTCACAGACAGTGAGGTAAATATTGTATATGTATAAAGTCGTGATTTCAGACTAGACATAAGAGCCATCCTAGAATCCTAAAGGTTCAACACCAGCCCAAGCAAAGGACACCCATCCACAATGCAAATTAAATTCCTTTTTTTTCAGCAGGAGAATATGATACTAAAGTAAAATTCAGATATTCACTGAGGTGCTTTTGTGTTTCAAAATGTGTGAGGTAGTTATACTGAAGAATCTCACATGAATATTAATTTCTTTGAATTGGGCAAGACCTTGCAAAACTGAAGGTTTGTCCCAGCATCTTTAATGCAAAAATTGAAAGCGTAGACATTTCCAGCCATTGACCACTGTGATCTTGTGCTGTACCAGACTCCAGTTTTTAATGTTAATTTTTCAGATTGTTACTCTGTTTCTAATGCAAATATAATATTACTTTAGCAAACTAGTATTATTGCAATTTCATTTTAAGACCCCCATTTCAGAGAATTACATCTCTGCTATTTCAGTCTGACCTGGGCTAGAGTTTGGCAGGCAACAGATCAATATTGGGTAATCCTCTCTTTATTTGGAGGAGTCTGTTATGACTGGGTAGAGCTAACAAATATGGAAATTGCTAATAACCAAAGACCTCTCCAGTGGAGTTGCAAAACTGGTAATTCTATTCAAGACCCATTTGTTGTGGTTTGATCTGCACAGCATAAAATGTACCAAGCCAAGTGTCTGCTAACAGAAATGTGCAGAATGAAAATGCAGAGAGCCTTTCCTCTGACTGGGAGCTCTAGCAGCTGCATAATCCTGCTCTCACAGTTTGGCAGGAAAGGTCCAAAACTGGGAGGAAAAGAAATAAAGCGGCTGTATCCTTTCTGTGCTTCACAACCCTCTACACTGCAATAAACTTGGCAATACAACCAAGTCTTTTCCCACTGTACCTCTGAATTCAGAGAGTTGAGGAAAATCATCAGCATAGTTCTAAAACATAATAACATCCTGACTGGGGACTTTGAGTCTAGTAATGAATAATATATAATAGGGTTTAGAAAAGAAACTATTGTTGGAGATTTATAGATAAGAAGGCTCTCTGCAAGAGTGGGCAGAGCTTATAATAATAATGAGGCTTCTGTATGCCTGGACATAACTTTTTATTTTTCCTATGCTTCTCAAGATTTCATCTGAATGTGTTGTGGGTGCCTGCTTTTGGCAGCTGAAGAGTTTGCATTCTTGGCACAGGGTATCTGTATCAAACAAAGAATATGGGAATGCAGATCTAAATGAGCTTGTATGCGCTGTGTTTGAATTGATGTCACTGGAGAAACCTCAACATCTGTTTTGCAGACTGCTGTGGAAGAATTCAGCTTTTAGGAATACATGTCTCTTAGGCATTTTTCTGTCTGTAATCTTCCTTATTCTAAGGAAAGAGTAGATGGAGATGAGCAGTGTTTGCTTTATCTTCAATGTAATCTGAAAAGAAATAGGGAGAAGTGTCCCGAGTTTGTCACTGAGCATCAGCCCATTAATACTTGCATGTGCTGTGACTGCCAAAAATGCCTGTAAAAAAAGAATATTTAATTTTTGTGTACTCTAATACAAAGGATCTTAGACCATGCTATGGGACATAGCATCTACGCCAATACACGCAACATGGGCAACAAACAGGAGGAACTGGAAACCATTGTGCAGCAGGAAAACTATGACATAGTTGCCATCACAGAAACATGATGGGATGACATGCACAACTGGAGTGCTGCAACGGGTATAAACACTTCAGAAGGGATAGACAAGGAAAAAGGCAGTGGGGTAGCCTTGTATTTTAGGGAGTGTTTTGACTGTCTAGAGCTTAATGATGGTGACAACAGGGTTGAGTGTTTATGAGTAAGAATTAGGGAGAAGGCCAACAAGGCAGATATCATGTTGAGAGTCTGTTATAGACCACACAACCAGGATGAAGAGACAGGTGAAATATTCTATAAGCAGCTGGGAGAATTTTCAAGATCACTAGCCCTTGTTCTTTTGGGGGATTTCAACTTACCAGATGTCTGCTGGAAATACAAGATAGCAGAGAGGAAACAGTCTAGGAGGTTCCTGGAGTGTGTGGAAAATAACCTCCTGACACAGCTGGTGAGTGAGCCAACTAGGAAAGGTGTCCAGCTGGACCTGTTGTTTGTGAACAGAGGACTTGTGGGTGATGTGATGGTTGGTGGCTGTCTTGGGCATAGCAGTCACAAAATGATAGTTTTCCATTCTTGGAGAAGTAAGGTGGGGGGTCAGCAGAATTGCTACCTTGGACTTCTGAGGGCAGAGGTGGGCCTGTTCAGGAGCCTGGTTGACAGAGTCCCTTGGGAGGCAGTCCTGAAGGGCAAAGGAGTCCAGGAAAGCTGGACATTCTTCAAGAAGGAAATCTTAAAGGTGCAGAAGCAGGCTCAAAGACGAGCTGGTGGGGAAGAAGACTGGCCTGGCTGAACAGAGAGCTTTGGCTGGAACTCAGGAAAAACAGGAGAGTTTATGACCTTTGAAAGAAGGGGCAGGCAACTCAGGAGAACTACAAGGATGCCATGAGGTTATGAAGGGAGAAAATCAGAAAGGCCAAAGCCCAACTAGAACTTAATCTGGCTACTGCTGTAAAAGACAATAAAAGATGTTTCTATAAATATATTAGAAACAAAAGAAGGGCTAAGGAGAATCTGCATATTTTAGGGGGGGGGG
>JAVJGG010000027.1:21448214-21473182 GCA_035590195.1 Aviceda cuculoides
CCCCCACCCAAAAAAAAAACCCAACCCCCCACAACCCCACAAAAACCCCAAAACATCAGCAATTTAATGTCAAGGTTAAAACTTAACCTCTGAATATATTTTACCCATATTGCAATGTAAATTTTCTTTCCACTTCCTAGTTATATAGATACAATATACAAAACTAATATGTGCCTTGTAGGCATCTGTGTAGAAACGGTAAATGAACACAGTGTTCTGGATCCCAGTTAGGGCTATTCTATGCTATCATTGTCTGAACATGATAGATTCCTTCTTCATATGATTTATAACTTGTCATTACAGGACACTGTAGTCCTCCGGACAACATTAATCTATCGATGACTCTGAAGTGAAGACGTGATTGATGCAGCTACAGAAATTGTTGACATAGGTAAGCTCTTCTTTTCTTTCCAAACCTTTCTTGCTGAAATGTATAACTGCACCTAGAGTGGGACCACAAAACAATTCTAACATTTGAGGCATGGGATACAAAGTTCATTGAGACACTCATTTGTTTTAATGAATTTTCCTTTTTTATTTTTTAGAAAAACCTCAGTCTCTTTTAGATTTTTAAAAAGTACTTTTTAATTAAGCAAAATTTTCTCATTCAATAACTTTTACGAAATAATTTTTAGCAAATGTTGGATTGTTATCTCTAGTCCGTCTTGGGTTGATTTCTCTTTTGTATTTCTTACTGAAATGGATAGAAGCATGTCTCCTTCCACTTCTCTCCAGGATTTTATACTGAATTGTCTTCTGCTGCTGCATAGAATTTGCAGAAAGATAGGATGAAATGATTGTCTTCTCTTGTTCTAAAACCATCAGTGGGAGTGACACGGGTTCAAAGACACAAATAAGACTCAGCTTTGAAATTCTGAAGTATTATGTTTCTACCTCTAAAATGATGTTGAGGTCACTAATAAAATTCTACACTATTCCTCCTAGAAAAATATCCTTTGTATCCTCCACTTAAGTACTGAAGTAATTGGAACAGGCAGATAAGTACTTCTTAATTGAGTTTTGCAGAGGAGGAGGGGCGGGAAAGATAAATGTATAACCAAAGGGATACATTTAGTTTATAACGGTCATGCTGCAATCTGGTTCTGCATTTCAAGACCCTTCACAAAGACTATATCAAAAATTAAAATGAACACTTCATGTGATTTGACTGCACTGAGGTTTTAACTTATTCAACAATGTAGTAGAGAAAAAATTGGTTTTGCCTGGTCAAAACATGACCTCATTCACTGACAGCATTGGAACATATCTCTATAAGTGGTACAGATGGAGTCATCTTAAAACTATGGGCATAGCACAAAAAAAGATAGGGAACAAGAAAAAATTATCGGCTTGTGAAGGTCCTGTCAGAGGGTTAGGTGACCACAGAGGGAAGAAAAGCTGTATTTACAGATTAACCCCACTGAGGAAAACAGTATGAAAGGCATTCCACAAGCTAAGGTAAAATCTGTAACTGCATAACAATCTCATCCTCCTTTCCAATGCCTTGTTGGGTTCCTAATCCGTCACATTATTACGTGGCTCGAGCTGTGTCATTACTGCATCAGCAGAATAGTTTATCCTATATTGAACGTACTGATGTCTTCAGTCTGGTGCATGCAGAAATCTTGTCAGGCTAAATACCGCTATTGTCTATGTGGTGGGTGGATGCCAGGTGCCCACCAAAGCTGCTTGATCACTCCACCTCCTCAGCTGGACGGGGAAGAAAAATATGATGAAAGGCTCGTGGGTCAAGATAAGGACAGGGAGAGATCACTCAGCAATTACTGTCATCGCCAAAACAGACTCAACTTGGGGAAATTAGTTTAATTTATTACCAGTGAAATCAGAGAAGGGTAATGAGAAATAGAACCAAATCTTAAAACACTTTCCTCCCACCCCTCCCTTCTTCCTGATTTTCTCTACCTCCTTCCCCTGAGCAGTGCAGGGGGACAGGGAATGTGGGTTGCGGTCAGTCACTCCTCTCTCCAGCTGCAATTGCTCAGGGATTTTTTTTTTCACCTTCCTTACTCTGTTCTCTCAGAGGCACTACCACCGTTGCCGATGGACTCGGCCTTGGCCGGCGGCAGGTCCGTCTTTGAGCCGGTTGGCATTGGCTCTGTTGGACATGGGGAAGCTTCCAGCAGCTTCTCACAGAAGCCACCCCTGTAGCTCCCCTGCTACCAAAACCTTGCCACACAAAGCCAATACAGTATATCAGTATCTATCAAAACTGACCTAGAAAAAAGCAAACAAACAAACAAAACACTCAACCAGAAGAAAAGACATACCCCCTGAAAGTGGAGACATATCTGTCTGCACAGTCATTGCAGATGTACGTTTATTTAATTCTGAACAACCTTTCAGTGATATTCCCCAAAAGTAGTGAGGCCATACTCTCATGAGTCCTGCTCTATTTAGTGGATGGAGGAAGATTCCTCTGTGAAATGGGGACAGTTTCAGAGCAGGAACCTAATTTTCAGCATTGCCCTTTGGAGAAGTTGATCTTTCTCCATTGACCACAATTAAACTCAAGGCTGTTCAGCCTTCCGGAGTGAAAACAAACCTTTGTGACCATCTCCTCTTCTCACTCATTTGTGTGTTGGGTTTTTTATCGTTCTGCTAATTTCTGTGCATCAGACATGCATATAAAAATCAGTCACAGAGTACTTGAGCCGTAATGATGACTGCATTGCAAATCATGGCTACACAATGTGGTAAAATCTAGAAGCTTAATACCTGCAGTTTCAGACCTTCTGACATATCGTATCTTTTTAAGGAGTCTGTTAATCTTGCACATGAAACACATACCGGCTTAATGCAGAATGCTTCAGTCTTGCCCTATAAATTACTCCTAGCAAATGCAGCATTGCCACTAGCAGTCCTTGAGGGATCAAGGACCTCTCACTTTCAGAAGAATTTTGTAGTAGATATTTGGCAATATTTGCCCTGCTTTGGCTGAGTACATTATTCTCTGGTCCTTGGAGAGGGAACCTTATGAGAAGTGACTGGCTTCTCGCAGACCGTGCAGCATAATCTGTTTGCTCAAAGGTGCGTTAGCATCTGGGAAAGTGAGTGTTTGAGCCCTGGACCTGTTGCTAAGATTTTGGCTTCTGCTGATGATTTTTTGTCATTCCTTTGTGCAAATATAGTTTTCTTTGCTTGAGCTTTGGAGCTCGGGTTAGGTGTCCTGTGTGCATTCTCAACCCTTTCTCTGCTACGTGAAGACAACTTCTTGGTAGCATGAGAAGGAAAATCAGAGGCACTAGTGGTGTGGAGAAGCAGCATTCAAGAGTTTTCCAGTATGACTAATTTTGGAAAGAGGATAAATTCAGTTTCCAGTTAACTTTCTTCAAGCTTTTTGGAACTTCTTTATCTCTCTGAGCTAAAGCAAAGAATTTGGAATTCACCTCTGTTTTTTTTATATGCTGACATAGAAAAATGTAAATATTTCCAAGATTTAGACCAAGATGATAAACATGATGCAAAGAGAGTTATCTAATCAGCATTGTAATTTTCTACTAAATATTTAAATTATTAATTTTGATTACTCTTATAAAGCTTTAAAAATAATTTTTTATCCTTTAAATCAGAAGAATACTAGACTACAATATTTTTAATGACTTTCAGGATATTGTCTCGGGTTCATGAATATACATCTCCTGGTATCACGTTGTGTGCTATAAGTATTTTTTCATTGACTCAAGCATTTTGCATATTCTGTCAGTCAGTAAAGGTTGGCTCTTGTTCATAAATTATGGAGGCTTATATATTTGGTGGAAAAATTCAGTTACTTCATCTGTTGAAATTTGAAAAAATATCAATCCTTCTTAGTTTCTAGTGAATGAATAATTAAATATAGACTTGTTTCATACTTAGAGCATGTAAATTATAGAATCTTACAGTGGATTTGGTTGGAAGGAACCCATGGATGTTATCTGATCTGAACCACTCAAAATAAGGTCGATTTTGAATTAGAAGTATCTTCAAAGGGAGGAGGGAAGAAGAAAATTAACTATTTTGCTTTTTCTGGTTTTGTGTGTGTTGTGGTTTAGCCCCAGCCAGCAACTAAGCACCACACAGCTGCTCACTCACTTCCCCCCGCACCCAGCTGGGGTTTTGTTCCTGAAATGAAAAATAAAACATAAAACTTTTTCTGTATTTTGCAGATTTTTTTTCTTAAAGGTATAATTTAAATTCACCAGATTTACTTTAGAATGTAAAATTCCTTGTGCTCTAGGACCAAGTTAGTTGTGAAATCAGAATTTAGAATTTCTAATTCTCTTCTATGTTTTTAGAAGTAATATTTCTTGGCTTTTCATATTCAAAAGAAAAAAACTCCTGAAACTAGGCACAAATGAGTCACTTGGCTCTATTCCAGCTTGAATATGAAAAATGAACAACAGTATAAGTACCTGAAATGAACTTGAAAGATTAACAAGTAAAATGTGTAAAGGAAATGTTTATTCTTCAAATTAGCTCATGTTTCTGCTAACGACATGGCAAGCAGAAATCTATTAGTTTCTTTAATGCAAGTAACTTGACATTTTGACAGCCAGAGAAACCAGTCTTTCCTAATGAAGCCACTGATCAGTTCCTCTTCTGCTTTTAGTACTTTAAAGCCTTTGTCTGTAGTTAAAGAATGGATTTCTAACTAGAAAACTTAATGAAGAAGAAAAGTTTATCCTAATGTGATCTAGGACAGTACCTTGCAAAGTGCCTTGAGGAAAACATAGAAAATTACTCCAACAGGGAGTGAATTTCTGAATCAAGGGATGCCAGATAAGTTACTTCTTACTTTGTCACATCATATCTCTGTCCTAAATAAAACGTGAAGAAAAAACCTCTTTAGCTACCTGTATAAAAGGAGAGGTACCAACATAGTAGCAGATCTTGCAGTAGTTATAGATGGATCATCCTTCCACACTCCTTGCCTCTGCATAGTAGTGTGCTCATGGTTATGGCTGGACGCCTATTTACTAGTTAGTTACTGTGATCACCAGTATCTCATGGTACACAAATCTGGAAAAGAGGGATTCTTGAAAGACTAATGCAAGAAAAATGACAACTTGTCTTGTTAAATCTTTACTACTTCCTATTTCTGTGGAGGACAACAGTTCCTAAATAAAATCTGTTTGCACAGCGAGTGGCATCTTCTTAAAAGGTATTTTGGTGCTTTCCTTGGTAAAAGGGTTGTGGCCAAGAGATTTTTTTTAGGTGCGGGACCTATGCTGGAAGCAAGATCCAAAGCACTGGGAATTCTCAGGAACTCGGTATTGACCATCTTTTGCTTTTTAGTTATTCACATTGGACTTGTCAATTTATTTCTGAGGTCTATAACCATCTTTGTGGATCACTGACAAAAAAGAGGTGCTACTATAGCCAGAAGCTTGGATGCGAGACTAAAAATATATTGGGATTCTATGTTGTATAATAGAAAGGAACATTTAGCTGTACTAATAATTTAATACCCATTACAAAATGCAGTGCCTGGACTTCCAACTAGTTTCTTATATCAAGGATGGGAAAGATTTTCTTAGTTGTAAATGGTAGAAAACTAATTAGTGTTAATTTGTGTACTTTATGTTGATGCAGTCAAACACTTTTAATATCAATTAAATATACTAAAACAAAGTACCATGCTAAATTGAAGATTAGTCTATTAAAAAAACCAAAAAAAACCCAAAACCCCCCAAAAAACAAAAAAACAAACAACAAAAGAAAACAAAATTTTTAGCTCAGTTCCTGATTGACCTTCTGGGTTTATCCTAATTTATTCTTTTAACTGGGTTTGTAATTATAAAATATCATCTCTAAGAATCATAACACTATAGCACAGGACTGCAGAAGAATTTTCAAGCTGAAGGCACACATTTCTATGTCATTATCACCACAGATTAACAAAATGAGAGTAAATAAAAGGTGACATGCTGTCAAAGTATCCAGATTATCCAGAAGAGCAAGCAGCCCTCTTATTAAGAGGTGTTCCCTCAGGAGAAAAGAAGTCTTTGATTCAGTGATTACATTCAATATACTGAGGTTGGATTACTGCAATCACTAAATAAATGACCATAGTTAGAGGTAGAATACGGGGCTGAAAATAAGGAGCTGGAATAGCAAGGCAAGAAGCTAAGTGAAGTCAAGGCAAAAGGGAGCAATTTTATAGGTGCGTTTGAAAAGGGGTAGCTGCCCTGGCCAAGACTTATAGACATGACTTGTAATTTGTGGAGGTTTTTTGTTTCTAGAAACTCAACAAAATGATCTTAACACTTTCACCAATGGATGTTTCACACTTCTAAGACAACAGCTAAAGCTGAAAGCTTTAAATCAGATGGAAGTTGCTAGAGAAATCCATTATTATACACAATATTTGTGAAGGAGGTTAAAGTCCAATTTCCTGCTGCTTAACTTTTGAAATAATTTTTGTGTTCATGCTATGCTTTGCCACATACTCTCTTATGTGACTGTAACACATTATACATTAACTTAAAAATGACTACTGAAATGAGAAAAAGGCTAATAAATAAAAATCTCTGCAGAAGCAGGCATTTACTTAAATGACAATGGTGTTAATCGAGAGGTCTGGAACTAATCCAGAGCTGAAGAGTGGCAAAATTTCATTACCTTTTTCTTTTTTTTTACTTTTCTTTCCTTGTCTTTTGAGAGCTGACAGTGTGTAGTGGTGACTCATATATCAGGAAGACTTCTGCTCTTTTCAAGTAGGTAAAAAAAACAGTGAGGAAGGTAGCTTGTGAATACAATTAATGTGAACATTGATGAAGCAAGCTCGGTGAACTCAGGCATATGTAACTGACTTAAAATTGCATTTTAACACTCTACCCTTTGAGTCCACCATTCTACCAAAAATTCTCATACAAGGTCATTGCACTGTCACTGGTGATGAGGATGTCCCAAACGGAGAAAAATGTCAGGCACTAGACAAACTGTAACCTTTTTTTTTACACCTTTGCTACTCCAATGCAAGTCAGGAACAATATTCATTCCGATGTCATTGCTCTGTTTTATGCTCTGTAATTTCACCCTTACAATGTCACCATTCTTGGCTTATGTTTCTTGAATTTGTCAAAGACGAGGCTACAGCTGCTGAAGCAAAGCTGAAACTGCATCTCTTTCCAGCACACATAATCTTCTCTGCTGCTGGGGAAAAAAAATAAATCTCTTACACCGGAGATTTTTGTTTGGTGTTTTCTGCTTCTTGTTTTTTTTGGTTTTGCTCTGTAGGTTTTCCACGTCTCAGTTAAAGTTGTGGTCATGTTCTTACATCTTTAATACTTTCTTCCTCCATGAAAATGGATCGCATTTTTTTTTTCGATTAATAAGGACTTGCTTTATTTTATATAAAGAGAGAGATGCATTCAACTGCAGGACAGTATTGAATATATGGCATTACCATAATCCTCTAATTTCTCCTTTGTATTCTAAGATCTAAGGCATTACAGAAGGAATCTGATGCGTATGGCCTTCATTCTTAAAAGTCCAAAGGAGACATGGGAGGAGCAATAGGGGGATGAAGGACAATACAGAAATGGATTCAGATCTGCCTTTTACCTCAGAGAGATTACATGGGCCAGGGAAATAATTGTGGAAAGAAATCTATTGATACTTTATGGTGATCCTGAAGATAAATCTCCAGGGACACAGAGATTTCCAATGCATAATATCTGAACTTCAGGTGCTGAGTAGTGAGGGAGGACGAAGGACACTGGGAAGGCACCATGGGGTAGTGGGGAATGGGAGCGATGTCTACTAGATATTGCTTTCACTGGAGAGAGGAACTGTATTTCTCCCCTTTGCTCTGACAATTCAGAAAAAACCAATGAACTCTTTAGGTGATACAAAGCCAAAGTGCAGGGACATATTTTGAAGTCCTTCACTGTTGAAACCACAACTAATATTTTCCATCTAGTCTACAAACATATTCCTTGCAGTCAGCCACCAAGGCACAAGGAAATGTGAGGAGAGACCACACAATCCCCTCTGCTGGCTTCTCTTTCTAACCATTGATTTATCTTTCTTTTCAATATAGAACACCTCATCCTATATTGCTTAAATTGCCAGCTAACCTTAGAGTGAGGAGAGCGCTTTATGTAGCACCACTCTGAGCTCAGAGCATCTCTCAAAATGCTTTAGAGAGTAATGAGGTTAAATGGTGACCGTGCTGTGATCCTGAGTGCAATGAAAGCCGTTATGCATGCAGCAGCGGAGGAGTAAAGACACATGCTTGTCTTTAAACCTGTTGACTTAGTTTAAATTCTGTGCTGAATGGTCAAAGCATCGCAGTACCTGTGTTTGAAAAAGAGACAGACTTGACCTTCTTTGTAGACAATCTTGCCCTTTTGTAAGATGATGAGAGAAGCATGAACTTCTGTACTGGGAAAAAAAGATAGTAAAAAATTACCCCGTTATTGCAGTCTGTGCTGGTAGATTACTTGTAGTTAGAATGACTAACAGCAGGATGCTGAGTGACTATATGTCATAGCCTGGGTGAGGTGTGTCTATTTTATGCTCTTGTTTTTATTGAGTTGCCCAAAATATTGTGGGCAGAATAATTGAATTTGGTTAATCTCAGTGAGCCAGAAACATCTTTTGTTGTTTATTTTCTTCATTCTTTAAACATAATTGTGTGAAACAGAATGGGAGAGGTCTAGGAAGAAGTGCATGTATCCCATTTTGCTTTGCACGCTCAAGCCAATTGATGCTGGAGCAAATTATCCAACCCATCCTCCCCTATGGCCTTGCAAAAGAGGATGCAGAGCTGAGCTGAGCTTGTAAAATAACAGCAAAGTTTGTGTTTGTGTGTGGGGTGATCAAAATAAATGGATTTTTTTTTTCTTCTTGGATGATTTTGTGTTGAAAAATGTCATTTTTAATATGAAATTCTGATTTATGTGACTCTTACATAAACTTGAGGTTATTCCAGAGAAGCCATTAAGCTTTACATAGAGCCTTCTGAGATCATCATTTGGCTTATCTTCAGTTATTTATTTTTCCTACTCCAAAATTCATGCAATGAATTTCATTGACATACAGAAGATATCTTGGAATTTCTCCTTCGACATAAAATAGATCCTCAAAGATATTTTTAGTGGAAGATTGGTATGAGAAAGCAAGCTCTTAATCAGTTGCTTATGGCCCCCATATCAGATGATGCTTACTAGCAGAGAGCTGAATGGGAGAGCTGCCAAAATTCTTAATGTGATCTGGGTTATCCTGCTTTATACAGTCAGACCCCATACTGGCTATACTTCCCTTATATAACTTTTTTTCAAAATAATTTTTTGCAGCAACTGGTTGCAATCATGGAAAGTAAATTTATATCTTTATAGGAGGCTGGGTGACGGCAGCCACAAAAGCGTTTATGGCAAACTTGTGGATAAATCACAAGTATGCACGAAGTCCTATGCCAGGTGTGCTGGGTAATGTTCAGGCACAAAGTAGCACTAGATGGCCTGGGCGATGTCTGAGATATTGGACTTATTTATTCATGCACGCTTACATGTGCACACATGATTTCTCTCTCAGGCCTGGATTTTAATGTTTAAAATCTGGCAGCCATGCTGAGCAGTTTCATTTATTGATTATCCCACTTGTTTCCATCTAGAAGAGACCCAGGGGGGTAAACAGGATGAAAAAGGCCTGCTAATAGAAAGCGGAAAAAATTGTTGATACTTTTCCATCATGGAAAGCTTGCATTGAAAATCTATTTTCACTTTGGTTTTGTTAGTAAACCAAATATTTAGTTGCTTTTGATTTTTGTCATGGGAATAAACATGCTGAAAATAAAAAGAAGTTTAACTATTGCATTGTTTCTAGCATGTCTAAAAACTTGCTCAAAAAGAACAGGAAACTTACCATGGGGAAAAAAAAGAAAAAGAAAAAAAAAATTAACATTGCTTTTCTATGGAAAAAGATTTGTCCACCAAAATAATATGAGATTTAGACAAGAAGTTTCCTAACTTATGAATAGAAACACAGATTGTTCATTCTCATTCCAAAAGAGATGGAATGGGTCTGTCTTCACCTCTCTTGGTTTTGTGCTCTCTTTTTTCTCTTCCTCTCCCTCTCCCTCCCTTCCTCTCCTTGGTTATTTTATGTCTAGGGAAAAAAAAGAACAAAATAAAAAAAAACCCAAATCTTAAAACTGTTCCGAGGGAACCTCAAAGGATTTGAATATTTTAATTTGAAAAAAAGTTGCAAATATTTTTCCTCTTACTTTTGTGATATTCCCATCAACATCCAGCATGAAGAAAAAGCAGAATCTTGTTGGTTTGTTTGTAGATTACACCTCTTTTCTTCCCACTTGGCCCATAGGCCAAGTCTATTATATATACCTTGGTTTTGAAGATGGAGTAGCCCACCTCCACTGAAAGCAATGACTTCTGTTTAATGTGCAAAAATTTAGATGGTAAATTGGAAAATATAATAATCTCCTATATATTAAGTGATGTGTTAGTCTGTTATTAATGTATTTTTTTAGTATAATTTTTGTTAATGTCTGGTTATGCAGTCCTTTTGTGGGAACGGTATGAATCCAACTGATCAATATGATTTCCTTTTTTTTCCTTGAACTCCTCTTCCTGTCTTTAACCATCTCTTTGTCTGCTGGATTTAGCTCTGAATAAGCATTGAAATCTTTCATTTATTTAGCACTATTTACATAGCTTTTCCTAGCAGTTCAAATAAAGAAGACAGGTGGCAGTCTCTCCAGAATTTACACTTGTTTTTCAGCTATTCCTGCTGCTCTTGTGATAACAGATTTGTGGATAATCCATATTAGAGAGTCAGTTATTTGCAATGTGGAAAGTGAAGAGAAAAAAAAAGAGACCGTACACAAACCGTGAAAGTAAATAGCAGTACGCTGGCTTTTGGTGTATGCCCACTACCACTGGCACGAATGCTGTGAAATCTCTATTGACATCAAAATTCGTTATAGAATTATTACTTAAAATTACACAGCAGTCCATATGAGAGACAGGAAAATATGAAGGATAATTCACGTTTTCTATTTTCTTGCTGAACATACATTTAATATTTCAGCATTCAAGTCTATTTGAAGCAGGTGGCTGATTTTTTTGGTATTATCATTTTTATACCATTGTTATTATTTCGGGCAATCTACTATCACCCAACCTGCTTCACAGGAATGTAAGCAGTATCATGATAGCCAAAATCTATTTTGTGTCATTCAGGAATGCAGATCAACTCTGGAATGGACTTTCTAAATGTTTATAGGTCAGCTGAAAGCTATTAAAGAAGTTGCGAGATAAATCTTTTAAAAGTCTGTTTTCATATATTTACAACAAGAAGAAACTTTAATTAGTGGGGCTATTTTTCTGTTTTAGAAAAAAAAAAATAGACATCAATAACTGACAAAGAATGCACAGTCCTACAGTTTCAATCCAAGTGGTTCAGTAATTTTCTGGAAAGGGGTTTGAAACCCAAAATAATTCTCCTGCTTTCACAAATCACAGTGACCTTATCCTGAGAAACAAAAATAGTATTTGAAATCCAGAACTACCATAGGTAACTGAATTTCTGCTGGAATTTGATCAAATAAGTAAGTGGTAGGCAGAGGCTTAGGGCCACACTAACTGTATTACTTTGCACGGGATATAACCTTCCAAAAGCTCCACTGTATCTCATCCGTGAGTTTATTTCCATATTCGCTGATGGATTGCCACCATAATAGATCTGGGCTGGACACCGGCCATGGGATAGAGGGTAGGGAGAATGCCCCCAAGGTCTAAGTTTTGTCCAGCCCTCACTTGGAGGTGAAGTTCAGAGTAACTGCCCCCTCTCACATTCCTAAATCATCCATTTTTTCAGCCCGATTGTGAAGATCTTGGAACTGTTACAGTTCAGAAAACACAGGAGGAAATCTCACAAAAGCATTGTCATAACTGAGTTTATTTCCCCATCATCCTGTCTTGTTTTGGAGCTGGGGTCCATATCTTTTCCTCATTAGTATTTTTTCTTTGATATATTATTTTTTTTTAAATGCTAATTTTCTAGAATGAAAGGGATCACATCGTATTTCAAAGCCTTTACTGTGACATTAAACCTTTGAACTACTGTTAAGGAAATTATTTCCCTAAGGCTATAAGTCTGAAAGGTTATTAAAAATTTAATTTTAAAGATGGCACCCTGGCTAAAAAATAATAATATATAAACACCACTTAAAACCTTGATTGCCTAATCTTATAAATCCCATTGCTGCTCATTTTTAAATAAAGAAGAAATTCCTATTAAAAAATACAGAAGCTTAATTCTCATAGCAGGATTTCAGAAGAAGCATGGAGATGCTAACTCCTATATCTTTTATGTTTGTTGAAGCTGCACGTTTTTTATATCTCTGGCTGCCACATGGAGTGAGTTTTAAAATTCAGTTCTTTTATAACGGCTATAAAGAAAGTGTACTTCACCTTTAGGACGTGAACCCACATAGGAAGCCGTGAGTGGAAAGCACTGAATAATTGTGAAAAGGTGATTTAGGTGTTTAGGTTAGATGATCCCAGGACTATTTTGATTGAGACATTCATGTTAGGAGTATAGTCTCCCTTGACTTGCCTCCAGAGGGCAACTTTTCAGTCATTATCCGAAGGATTTTCCTGCTCTCCCTGACTTTAGAAGAAAGTCTAAAAAAGGCTCCTAGCTTCTAGGCTGTGAACTTCTTCAACCCAGTGGAGTATTTCAAGTATGTGTGACAATTTGCTATCCTCTAAAACCGTACTACCATGCTAACAAGGCTTTTCAGTAACATTCTTAATCATATACTTAATATCTTCTCTGTTTTCAGCCATTTGCTTTTATGGATGTCTCCTTTGGTTTATGGCCTCTGGTTTAGTGTGGCTTTCAGGACTTTTTCCTTCTTTAGGATTTTTCCCTTCTTGTCCTCGCTGCCATTTAGGAACCTTATGCTTTTCTGTGTTTGGCAGCATTATTCCCAAAGCCCTCCTTCACTCCAGAGTCATCCTTGATCTTCTTAATTTCTTAATGTACCACTTGTAGGTTGCTTTTCAAAAAACCAAAGTGCTGACCTTTCCCAAAAACAATGTCCTCAGATATCCTGAATGTGAGGTATGTCTCTTCATTTCTTTCTTCCTAACCATTTTCCCTATAAAAACTAGTATTAACAGTGTGCCATACTGTGTGCTAAGCAGTTGCATATCCTTTTAATGTTATAGTTATCTCTGGCAAGCATGGGCAAGCCTCAGGCGTTCTGGCTCTGGACTGTGGCTCTGTTGGGTAGATGTGCCCTTGTGGCTCTCCAAAAGGCAGCTGGAGCTTAGGTTGTCCAAAAGATGTCTTTTGAGAGTACCACAAAGTTTCTGCCTGTGAACTGATGTCTTTGTTAACAACTTGAACGATGCAAAAGCCTACACTAAGCTGGAGCAACCGATGTGCTGGAGGGCTGTCATCTGGAGGAACCTCAACAGGCTGGCAGAAACCTCATGAAATTCAGCAAAAAGTCATGCACCTGAGATTGAATGACCCCATACACCCATACGAGTTAGGAGAAAAGACAGGTTTGTAGAAGAGGACCAGACCGTGGCAGTGGAGAATCCAGCAGCCCTCAGCGTGCCCTCACAGCAGCCAAGGCCAACAAAACGCTGGGCTGCACTGGTAAGAGAACAGCCAGCGGGGCAGGGGAAGTGGCTCTTTCCTACTATTCAGCACTTGTGAGAAGAAATCTCACAAAATATGTCCAGTTTGGGGGGTTTCAGTACAGGACCAAGTGACCTCCAAAGTCCCTTTACAACCTTAGTTACACGCTAATTCTGTGCTTCGCCTTCGTCTCCGTCCTACCACGGTGTACCAGGAGATGCAGCACAGAGGGCAATCCAAAAGCCTGGAAATTAGTACTTGACCTTAACAAGCTGAACTTGTACAGTTTAGGTACAAAGAAACAAAGTTCTTCTTTTTCTAGTCAACGTCTGATTAGCTGATGATAAACTTCTCAAACTTCATGAAAGCATTACCGACTTTTAATTACTGGTACACTGCATTTCCCTTCATATGTTTGCAGTAAAATAAAAAGTGGCAGAACCTTGTAGCTTAAATTACGCTTTCCAATGTGATTTTGATACTTTAGAGATGAAGCACCACAAAAAAAAAATTAATGAATAAATTAATAGGAATAAAAAGAATAAATTAGTGAATAAAGATGTTACAACAACAAAGCTCACACATAAAATGTATGCATGTAGCACAAACAAAAACATTTCCAATGACAGCACGCATACGGATGCATTTCTACTCTGGTGTTCTTACTTTAAATCTAAATTCAAAATCCAATGATGAACTGAAACCCCATCTGTATGCAATTTCATACTACAAATTGTCATTTAATAAATTATATATATTTATTTAAAATTGATGATTCTTCCCTTTTAAAATCATTTTACTGTGACTGAGAGAAAATGTATATTATTTGATGCATAGTGTGGCATTTTGTGTATGTTTGGACATTTTCTCTGTCTGTAACAGGGTTTGCATAATTACTGGTCCAGCAAATTATCAGACTCCGTGAAAAGAGAATACAATTTGTCTAGATTTATGTTTCATATCTTAATATTATTTTGTGTGCACAAATGTAAACAAGGAGGATTTTTATAAACAATTATCAATGTTAGAAATTCTCCAGGACTTCATGGCTATTTTGAATATTCTGATGAAAAGGCAGGGCTAAGGTTAATCACTGCCCATTAAATAAATTCAGCTTGATGTTGGTGTCTGAATACTTTGGGTAATATTCGCAAAGGCCTGAATTTGGATCATAGCTGCGTTCAATTAATTTAGTTGTCTGGACTCATATTTAGGGCTTTTTTTCTTATTTTTATGTGTGTTTCTATGAGTTGTAATTTTTTACCTGATCCACATGGACCACATAGATTCCTTAGGAAAACCTCAGAAAAGATTACTATATTTTATAACTGGATTACTTTATATAAGTTTGCTAGTTCGAAATGATAAAGACAGAGAGCTGTAAAGTGTGTGACACATAAATGTTAAGTTACAGTAACTTTGGCTTTTCCAAGTGCTTGATATGTCACTTGAAATGAATTCTCTCATTATCCTTAAGAATGGCAACTTGTCATAATAGAAAGGCCAACTATGAAACTGTGTAGGAACATTAGACTGATATCATTTTACTTCTGTGGCTTTGCCAATTAGTCTGTGTAAATACCACCTTCTTGAGAGACTAGAAGAATGAAAGACGAACTCATGGATCGATCTATCACTCATGAAACACAAAAACCTCACATAAATAAACACCTCTTTCAGAAGATAGGAGCGGTCCCTGAGAGTAATGATACTTTGTGCATTTTGAAAACCTGTCATTTCAAGTCTTAAATTACTTTTATGAACTGATATCATGATCGAGGCTGTATAGATATTACTTCATGTTGCAAAATTATGCTGCAGGAACTGAAGTTCCTTTAAAACAGTTTTGTGCACTGAAAGTCAGTGAGATAACCTTGACAGCAATGAGTAAGCCCTACTTCAGGGTCAGCATCTTGATGCTCTGAAGAAGCATGAAACAGTAGGTTTGGAAAACACTAAAATATTCTCTGGAATACTATCCCCACGAGGAAAAGTTTGAGAACTAACATCACAATGGTTAGAAGCCATCATATTTTCATGCAGTGAATAGTTTCTTCCTGAAAGCTTGGTCCTGAGTCCTGTCTTCATCCCATTTGTTTTTCCGTCATAGAGGTTAATCTCTCTGATGGGAAGGGTTGCTTCATTTAACAAATTTGCGTGTATTTACAGTGCAGACCTGCAGCTGGCCTAGGTGCTTCAGCCTTCTTGCACCATCCGTGGAGACACTGAGATGAAGCATGTCTTGATGGCCGTCTTTCTTTCATTTAGTCTAAGAAGATGCAGGATGACTAGTTCAGAGATAGAGATCTACCTTAGAACACATAACTTTATCGCAAGATCTCATGATTCCCCCCCCGCCTAAACTTTCATGTTGAATTTGGGAGCACTCAAGACATCAGTTGAACCACCCTGTTTATATAGACTAGTAAAGATAAGGCTGGGAAGGACCATCCGATCTAATCCTTTCATTAATGTGCCTAAATGACTAACCAAAGTCTTCTGAAGTAAGCCTGTACCTTTATTTGAGGTCAATTATATCTTCTTGAAAGATATCCAGGCACTGACATAATCAAACAGGGAGTCCCAGGTGGTATTTACTCTTGCTAGAAAATGTGCACCTTGTCTCTCGTGTGCATGTGCATGTGTTTAACTTCAGTTGCCAACTGGTAGATTTTACCAACTCTTTTTTTTCTCGTGTCAGACTTTTCAGCTGTCAGAAATCTCTTCACTGTACACATGTTTGTTAGCAGATCACGGACTACTAGATAGATGGAGTTTAACTCTTAAATAGACAGAGGTTTTTAGTTTCTCACTATAATGTGTGCCCATCAGTCCATGACGAGGGGTGGTGTGTGTTTTGCTTTGCATTTTTCTTTTTTCTCCTAACCCTTTCCGAATGTTTAGCTTTCTCTTTCAAGTACACATGGCATAATTTAACAAATTATATACCAGGGTCTACAGAGTTTTTTTAAAGTCTAGTGACTTTTTAAAGTCACTAGACATGAGGATGCTGGGATCTTGCTTAGCTTGAGAATGTGGCTAATCTTAATTGTTCATAAATGATCAATTTTTCATATGCCTCAGAAATGTGCTATGTTGAAATAAGCCCCACTTGCCAAGCTTTAATTACCTGTTCATCTACAAATTTTACCGTTATTTTATATTTTGTTACACATAATTTCTGAATTTAATGAATAACACTAAGCTGAGACAAAACCTCTGATATATCCTGCTTAAAGCACTCTCACTGGCTGATGGTTCTCCATTTTAGTTGACATTCTGAAATCTAATGATGTGTTTCACTTGATTTTATGTTTTGTCATTTATATTATTTTATTTTATATTAGGTTTTATTTGAACATCCTGTGGGATTCCACCCAGCCTTTCTGTATAAACCAAACTTTTGATCTCATGAAAAACAATAATACTGTGTGACAGTATGTAACATCCATAAAACCATTTGCATGGCTTTGATTTCATTATCAATATGAGCTCTTGTGGTTGGCATCCCACGTTGTTTTATATGATTGTGCTTGAGATTGAATTGAAGCTAAATGGCCTAATTAAACCTTATTTATCTTTTCTTAGATGCTACCACAATACCAGTGTATTTCTGGTCCTCTCAGACCTTTCAGTATTGTTCCACTACCTGTTAAAAATCAGCAGTACAGATTCAGAGAATTCCGTTTGTCTCAGATTTAATGACTGTTGAATTGAGATAGTTGAACTGGTTAATTTAAAAATGTTTAGCAGTTTCTGTTTAATAGCTACCCTGATTACTAGTGGAGAAGAAATATTTCTTTTTCAATAAGAAAAATACTCTGCTCCTCTTTAAGGCTGTATTTAAAAATCATGTTGACAGACATGTTTTTCCCTCAGAATTTTTTTTTTATTTCTCACTCCGAAATGTGTGTGAAAGTTTGAACATTTGCTGTAGGAAGAATAAATCTACATCTGATACATTGTCTATCTACTCTACCTGTTTTAATTAATGACATTCAGATTAAAATTATTAAAAGACTAGAATTTGATCATGAAAATTGATTTGGAGTTTACAGAGGCCAATGGAAACACTCTTGTTGGCATGTGTGGACTCCAAAAAAAAGAAAAAAAAAAAAAAAAATATGGCATAGAGGCGTGTACAAGATCTGTGGAATGATCAGCGCTAGTCTGAGGTGTAGCAACAGATGAAGAGGTAGAGATAATGTGCAGAGCAGTAGAACTGTAATTTGAGAAACAAGTCTAATTATATGGAATTTTAATATCCTGTGAAGTGTAATTTGATGAGTGGGAAATTACCCGCAATGCATCATCTGCTGCTGAATACTATGCCTTATTCTCTATTCGGACATCTAGGAGAAGTAAAGGAGAAAAGATGGGTGACACCTGAACTTTATCTGTAGAAGCAAAATAGTTTCCTTATCTTCTTTTCTAATCTGTAATCTATGCTTTAAATAGAAATGAAATTACTTCATGGAAGCAGCAGTACAGAGAAAGATATAATCAATTTTATTAACTGAAGCACTACTTCAGTTAATAATGAAGTTCATCACTAAGATCCTTATCTTTTTATTTTTTTTTTTTTTTAATTAAAGCTAATGACATTTATGGTCAGTGGTAGTGCTAACAGTTTTATGGCCTGAAGCCTAAATAGGTAATCCCATGGATTAGATGACTCACTGTGCTGCTTTTGACTGACTGCTGTAATATCCAAGCTATCAGCATCACCACGTCCAAACACAGAATAAAATTTCTTTCCTTCCTTGAACCTTCTACTGCTGCTTTGGGGAAGAGCTTAACCCAGCATTAACTAAAATGAGGACACTTTCACCCCATTCCAAACTTTACTGTCAGTTATGTTACCAAGTTCTGGGTATCTCAGCACTATACTGGTGAGTGCAGATACTTGTTCATAGTTTCCAGCATTTTTTCCAGGAGTATTTTCTTGATAACCTCCCTTAAAACTCTCTTATCCATTCATCTCACTCAACTACTATATTTAAATCCCAGCTCTGCTGAGGTCTTGCAAACGAGTTAATATTTGTTTCAGCTCTTCAAGATCCCATGGTGGGAAGTATTGTACATCAGAGCAGCACTGCCTGTTAGACATAGTTTAAGAGATGCGGAACTGAGAAAAGAAAAATGCAGTTGGAATACCTGGTGACTTGCACATACCAGGAAAATTATTAGCCTGTGAAATCTTCCTTCCAGGGAATTCTCTTTGTTGCAAAATACTTCAAACCAGACCGAGCAGTGTTTGAAACAATCCCTCGCTGACAACAAAATTATTTATATGATGGAATATATTGTTAGCAAATAACACCAGGAGGTGGCACCTCCCAACTGATGTGTCTAAGGGTTTGTACTGCTGACCGGGATTAAACCACAACAGGGTTAATCTAGCAGAAGACATGGATGAAGCTTCACTGCTGCCTCCCCACGTATCCCACAAAAACACCTTGAAAAGACCATAGGCATGTCCACAACCTCTCTATTTTAAAATGCCCGTAGCTCTCTGGCTGCAGCCAGAGCAGAGAGAGAAGAGAAGGTTTACATCTGCAATTTTTTCGTCATTCTAGTGGCATGATCATGGCGTTGAGACTTTCAGGTTTACAGTTTATTTTCTCATACATGCATCTGAAAGCATCCTTAGGATGATGTTGATTGCCTATGGGCAGAGAAAGTTTGGCTATGAAACACAGCAATCTTGCTACCTCCTCATTAAGATTGACAACCATCAAGTTATACCCCTATCAATCATGAGATTATTCTTGGAAGCTTGTGGCATTTGATCCTTCTGCTTTTTTTCGGGAAAAAATAAAAATAAAAACCAAACCAAAGTTTTTGACTTAGATTGTGACCTGATTAATTTTTCTTTCTTTCTTTGTTGTTCTTTCTCCCACTCCTCCTCTCAAGGTAGATAAAATGGCTTTAACAGAACAGGTTTTTCACAATGTATCAGCAAAAGAATCCCACATAAGATCAGAACTCAGAAATGGAAACAAACAAAGCATCTAGATTGAAACATCTCAAATACTGAAAAAGCAAAATGGAGCACAGATGGCAACAGGAAGAACTTCCCAAAGCTGCTTTCAAAACTTTGTCCTTTTATTATTAAACTAATAGGGCTCAGTCTTCACATTAGAGAGATTAAGTCAGTGAATCTTACCTGTTTCTGGATAGAGAAAAGACAAAAAAAAAAAAAAAAAAAAGGTATTTGCACAAGTCAATCATACAGGCTATTTAAATGTTAAACTGCAGAAGAAACCATATTGTACATGAAACCAGGCTAACTTTCAGCTTTCTCTCCACAAAGACTGCCAGGGAGCAATACCAGTTTGCTCAAGCGGTGCAGCGTAGCGTGCAGGTTTGTCCGACCAGTAACTGTCCACTCCGTGTACAAGGAGTGACTGAGCAGCTCAACAGACAGTGATAACTCTGAACCCCTGGATCATTCCCGGCCCCCCTGGATCCGAACCAGATACACCATGTCCAGGATTTCTGTGGTTTTCAGAAGGAGCATGCAAACAGTTTAAAGAGCTTGAAGATGCCATATGCATCCCATTTTCTTGTTGTTAAAGTGGAAAAACTCTGATACATCTTAAAAACTCAGGTTTTTCTGATTACTCTTAGGAGAGGCAGCATGATTTTATCAAAACAGAAGAGGCAAATTTAAGCAAAATACCCTATAGGCTGTCCACACAACTTATCAGCTGTCCACTTGGCAGGGTTTTAGTAAAGCAGAGTTACCACGATGTGTGCTTTCAGGTAGAGGAACAAAAGGACTTTCATCTATCTAAGAGGGGTGAAAACTGAAAGCATTAGCTACATTTCGGGCCCCTCTGGTTTTCCATCTCCACAGCTTCACATTAATCTTGTAGACAACTTGTCCATTTGGAACATTTGAATCGTAAACTGGCTTTTGGCTTGCACTCAATATTAGATGAGAAATCAAATGTCCAAATTTCAAATTAACTTCTGAAACAAACCTACCTTTCTCCATCCTGTCTATGGCCACTGAGAATTTGTCAGAGATAAATTGTGATCAAAACTCTTGGGAACTCTGCACTAAAAATGTATGGAAAAATATTCTTCCCTAAGGGTATATATTTAGCCACACTGCTCTGTTCCCTATATTAAAGCTTCTTGTTAAGTAGGCAGAAGCAATCAGGCTCTTGAGAAATCTAGCTGATTAAGAGTTTTATCATTTATATACCATAATTATATGTAAGATATCATGTCAGGGTTTACCTTGAACATAGGAGAAGGATCATGATTTTCTAAATGGGTAATAAGGCAATAAGCCCTGTAATGTGTTGATTTGTCAGATTAGAAATGTGCATAGAGTGCATAATAAGGATGTTTTAGCATCAAGTATTCTTATAAGATGGCTATGAAATCAAGCTGTGCTGATACCAAACATTTTTAGATACTTTCAAGGCCAAGCTCTGATAATGATATTTTGGTGACCCTCAAACCCTCATTAATGTTGATGTGACGTAAATGTAATGCTTAGCCAGTAGAATATGATATTCTAACACATTCTGTATATATATCCATAAATGAATATGTATGTTTTGAAATTGTTTTCCTAACAACTTGGTTTTGCCAACCCAAGGGATTTGGAGCATAAGAAATTGTTCAAGGTTTTGCTTTATTCAAGGAATGCTTGCCTGACTGTAGCAAAAAGGAGAGTGAAGCTTTACATCTTACTTATGTTTACTATGCAAGTATGCAACATCTTGTATAGTATTTACCGCAAATTCCATGTGATGTTTAGAGGGGCAGACCCGAAAAGGGTGTTCCATGAATGTACCTTTATCAACAGCTGATTTAGGGTATTTCTGCTTGTCATTAAAACTTCCTTTTAGACTCTTGTTTGCAAATGTTGCCTCTAATTTTGCAGGCTCTTTTCCGTATTTCGTTGTTGCATCAAATCTTGTTCAATTCATAACAGTTTATCACTGTTGCTGCTTCTAAATGTAGACATACGATTCTTTAATTTCCTTCTGTATGTTAACCCTTTAAGATAAATATTTCCAGCGTTTTCTTCCCCAGGAATCAGACCAGAACGCTTTCTGGGATTTGGGCTCTTTTTGTATTTATTTATTTATTTATTTATAATGCAATGAGAAGGTTCTCTTGTAAATATTTCCTCCCAGAAACTGCAGGTTTTAAAATGCTCCAGATAACATAAATCTCAATATAATAGTGAGAGCTAATGACACTTACTTTTTTAGGCCATTGTTTTTCCCTTTCCCCAAACTTTTTTTTCTGCCAAGACCTTTGGCTTGTGTTTTAGATCCTGTGTTCTACCTCCACTTTCTTGTTTTCAGCCGATGATAGTCTGCTTGAGATCCAGTCTTCAGGACATTCCTGTGTCTTCCTGTTGCGTTATACGTATGAGGTGAATATGTGTCTATGACAGTAAATCAGTCAGGTCTCTAAAGTTAGATGGGATTAATCCAGTCCCAAAAGCTCATGCTAGATGAGGAGATAGGACTAGGAACTGCACTGAAATGCAATAACTTGAATTTGTTTTTGACCAGACCACTGAGACACACAGTACTAATAAACCACATTATAGACATGGGTAATGCTTACAGAATTTACAAACACCTCAGAATTGTTGTTAGCTTATTTTATTCACTGAAAAAAATCAGATCTGTGTTTCTCCAAAGTATTTGCAAGTGTGCACTAATTCCAATGAGCAGATGAACGAGGGGGAAGGCTGCATCATTTTACAATATTGCTGCAGCTCAACATTTTCAACATTCCAGTTTGTTATAGCTTAAATATTTCTTTTCCAAATAGGTATTTTTAATGCAAACATTAAAACGCCAAATTAAGGCAGGCGGCTTTGAGTTGAGTAAATCCTTGATTTGACTGAAAATGGAAAATACACTGAATTAATCCCAAATAGATTATTTTTAATTGCCATTGGTTCAGTTAGGGGATCAATTTTAAGCAATATTCAAGCCAGAAGACAATCAGCTTGTATTTGCTGTAAGAAAACCTGGACTATATTTACCATAATTATATTTATCTGAGAAAATCATAAGTCCTCAGAAACCTATCTATAGCTTGTCACAGCATGACAAATGACTTCAAAGAAAGTTAGCAGCAACAAAATTATATTGAAGAAGGAGCTTGATCTTTCATCTTATCTGGAAATGAAGGCTTGCAAGACATCTGCAGTTGTCCTTGATTATTAATTATATATCTTTGAAGCTGTTCAATGGTATCCTCAGCAGGCCTGCAAAATATTTTTTTCTGGATATGAAGCTTTATTGCATATTCCCCCACAGTCTTTGTCAAATTCTCCTGTCTGCATTGTCATTGGGCTTCTATGGTAAACTGGCACAGAGCTCTGTCATAGGGCACTCAGAGCTTAGAGCCACCAGAAGGGTCCAAGATCAGTGAGAAAATTATTTTGTTTTACTTTGGATACCATAATCCATACTGGCCTCCTGCCAAAGAAATAAAATGCTCTAACTTTTCTCTTTCCACCTTGCAACAACATTACATAGTTTTATATTGTGGAAAATATCCATGGGAAAAAAAAAAAATTCATTATGATTTCCATGACTGATGGCAGTGAATAGCCCCAACTTCCATATTTTGTAACAACATTAGTTGCATATGCTAAGCTAGTTATCACCTCCTGCTGTGCCTAAGAATGACGAGGCTAGATTACACCTGTCTGCTCCCCCCAAAATCTGTCACTTGCCAACAAGGTTAGTTTCCCAGAAAGACATAGGTAGTTCCAGATTTGCTATGAGTTGAATAGTCAGTTCCTTGGCAGTGTTTCATCTTTTTTTCTGAAAAGATCTCTGTGATAACTGCACCATGAGTTTTTGTATCCTTCCAGAATTCTTTTCCCAGCATTAAATTATATATTATGCTTATTAAAGTTTGTAATAACTCCCTCAAAAAGTTCCATAGTTAAACCAACTTCATTCTCCTGCTGCCCTTGACTTTAGTGGCAAATCTCCCTTTGGCTGTGCTGTCATATAGAATTGAGCTAAAATAACTAAAACACTAATTTCAATTGGTAATCAAAGATAATAGTTCCCAGATAAATTCATAGTAAGACGTATTAGCAACTGTCTTTAATAATCACGTTCCATTACCAAGGGAGTTTCAGATAATGGAAAGTTTAGTCTCCTTCAATTTGTGTCTAGGTTTGTGACACATTAGTACAACTGATGTTTTAGCAGCGTGTCACTAGAGTAATGAATTCACAAATTAAACTTGCTTCATTTCATGAAATTTTATAAACTTATTATTTTTAGCATATTGTCTCTTCCCTGTCCTATTTCTTCACTATTTATCAGCGGACACCTGTCAGGTTAGGTATCCTAAAGGTGAGACTTCTGCTGCAATTTGATTCTTCATGTCTGCACAATACCTTCAGACCCTGGTCAAAGTCTGTTGACATTTAGAGGAAGGCTTCAGCTGAATCAGTGGATGCTAGATCAGTCTGTCGAGGTTCTGACCGTACATATATGTTCTGCTCTTCAAGTTCCTGCACGGCTGTCATTACACACAGAAGGCAGCTGCTTATAGCTGCAGACTGCTGTGCATAAGTGGACATTGCCTGGTGTCCTGCACACTCAAACTATCCATTTGGTGCCTTCTCCTCCTCCTCTTCCTCTGCACTGCTGGAACAGAAAAAGAGGAGTGAAGCACAAGCAGCTTCATCCTGCTATTGTTGAACAAGACAATAGTTCCCTGGATCTGGTCCATAAGAGCTGGGACTGAGGAGGCAACGAGGAGGTAACTGGCTCTCAGCACTCAGCTGTGAGCTTTGGCACAATCCAACTCCACAGTGTCGTCCTCACTTTTCCTTCTGATCTCAGGAAGGGAACGAGCGCTCCCTCAGTCCTGCGAAGCAGATGGAAATTGAGATCTTCCTTGGCAACCGATTTGTTACTGGGATGGCAACAGTCAACTGAGATGTTGTCGGATGACTCTGGTATCTATGTCTAGTCTACGTCTATATCTATGTCTATATATCCGTGTATATCAACCTGTATCTAGCTGTCTACCTACATGTATGTTGATACACACAAAAATCCCTAGGAGTCTTACATAGTTTGCATTTACTGTAGCCTTTTCAGAAGGAAGCAACATGCTGCATATTATCTTTGCTGAAACCGTGTTTCTTATTGGGCTTTTAACTTTCTTTAGCTCTATAGAGTGTAGAGGGCCTCGGCTGGACCGAGGGGCCTGGGGAGGATATTGACCTTGACAAGATTACAGTGCTCCCTTGAGAGAACAAGAAAGAATGACAAGCATGCCTGAGAAACTAAGCTAAGGAGTGTGTTGACCAGTTTGCAGGT
>JAVJGG010000027.1:21482394-21508371 GCA_035590195.1 Aviceda cuculoides
TGGGCATGGATGATGGTTGGACTCAATGATCTTGAAGGTGTTTTCCAAACTAAATGATTCTATGATTCTATGATCCTATCATTGGACACCAGGGAGGAGAGCTCAGCACCTCCCGCTCCATGTCCCCTCCTCAGGAAGCTGCAGAAAGCAATGAGGTCGCCCCTCAGACTCCTTTTCTCCAAACTAGACAAACCCAAAGCCCATAGTGCTTCTAGTCTTGGTTTGGGTTGCCTTGAGGGACCTCAGGTATCCTTGCTACATGCTGTCCAATATCTTCAATCCTAGAGTTATCATACATCAAGCATCAAGATACATACTTTAGGTGGTTAAATCCTCCAGGGATCTCATATATCTGAGATAGCCTTTGTCTCTAGGTATCATGCTAAGGACTGCTTCAAACTTCTTCTGCATTTGCAAACCCACTTTTCGTTATCCTCCTTCTCTGTCACCCTGCCTGGTTTTCCTTCCATTGACTCTACGTATATATCATTTCCATTCTGATTTTTATAATCACTGCATCTCCACAGATGAGTGCCTCTGAAGCTGGCTGAGGTCTGAAACGTCATTGTTTGCAGTCTACAGAAAGGTTTCCCCTACTTTTTCCAGATGATGAATCACATATGCAATTCAATGGGAGTTAAATCTATTGTTCTCAGTATCACCAAAGTCTTATCAAACCTTACAAAACAAGAATTCGAATATCACTGTGATTAACATAGATTAAAATGCCTGGTTTTGAAAATCCTTTACAGAGTTTTTGTGGAAAGGATCTTATCTTTCAGTATATTCTCAAATGTTAACAACTTCAGTAGTTCCCAGCATGACTTGCTAGCTTGGTTTAAATTTTCTGTTAATCTGCATTATCTACTTTTCCATAAAACAGCATAGAATCCCTTCAAACAAAGCAAAAACAAAAATACACCACTTAATATGAGCTAGATGTGATGTTCTCTCAGAAATATTTTTTAGTACCTCCTGAGGTCTTCAGATGAAAAATTATTAGTAAAGTACTTGCAAAATCAATATAAACACAAACAATTCGAAAGGTGAAAAGTGAGTTGGGATGTGTTAATACCAAATGTACTAGAGAAGCCATGATGTGGTGTAGTAAACAGAAGTATTAAACACCTTGATAATGACTGTTCTCTCAGGATGAAGTGTGAATAAAATTCCTTTAACCCTTAAGTCCAAAGACACTTAAATATCAAATAACCATGCAATATATAAAGCAGGGCAAAATCCAATATTATAGGAATCTTTAAAGAAAAGCATATGAGCATAATTTTTTCATTATTAAAGAAGGTCTTCTAAAATGGGTGCCATTTAACTTTTCTTTAGAGTTAACCCTTGAGAGTTTATGAAAATTAACAAACTGCAGCACCTGTTAAGCTAACTAACATTCTGTGATCAGCACAATCTCTTCTCTTGACAGCTTCAGCCAAGGAATCAGGATAAATGCTAATTCTGTGATTTTCATATTCTAGTAACTCGTCTCTCATCAGTTTCCATTACAGTCACTTTCTCATGAAAATGGACAGAAAATGACAAATTAGAGCTAGAGTTTCTTTAACATGTTGGCTGTCTTCTAAGAGGCATGAGTAAGTTTCTTCTGCTATTAAAAAGTTATTTGTCTAGAGTACTGATGAACAAAATACCTTTGGATCTATAAGGACACCTGCAAATTGTCCTGTTATTTTGCCAGTTCAATTTGCTTTGGTCTGACATCAGAAATTGCTACTACCATGCTTTCTTTTATCATTCCCATTAAAGCATTGATTGGCTTACTATCTCACTTATTTAAACTTCCTTTTTTCCCAACATTTCATCCCAAAGTGTGGCAACTCCTAAGGCTTACACAGCTTTCATGGGGTCAGACACAGCCCCTTGCCCTATTCACATTTATGTTTCATGAAAGACCGTTTTGATCCTCAGCTCTGTCAAGCTGGTTTGTAGAGGAATTATATTTTATGTCTTTTCCACACCTCCTCCTCTTTTTTTCCCCCTTCTTTTTTTTCTTCTCCTTTTGTCCTTTAGAACATGAACTTCAAGGGGAACCTTCATTCCTCACGGCCATGAAGAAAGTGCCAGCTTCAACTTTTAGAGAAGCTCTGAATAAATTGAAATATGAATTATCTTTATAAAAATATAATAAATGGTTTGTTAAACAAAAGCAAATTAGTGGAGAAAAGTGTCCTTTCATTGTTCATGTGTATCTAAAAACACAAACCTATCTGAAAACAATTTTTGGAAAGAGGTAGAAGAGCAGATTGGTGTTGTAGGATGGTTATAGATAAGGTATTTTAGCCTACCAAGCTCTATAAAATGTATTTCAAAAGCAAAAAGAGCGATGGAGCTCTGTTTGGTTACAGGTTGGTTGCATCGGTCTGATCTTTCTTCATGCTGCCTATCCCTCTACTCTGCTGCTTCTCTTCTTCACTTGGGGCTCCCACTAAGCCAACTCATTATGCAAACTTTAAATGTGCAAAAGGGGAACACTCAACACCCACCAGAGTCCTTCTGCAGTATAAACAAGTGGTTCACCTATGTTGAGTTCCAATGTGTTAATTCTCATCACTGTAATAAGAGTATTTTCCTATGAGAAATCGCTATACCAAGAAGCTAATGGTGTATGACTGGTTTCTAATGCTGTCTTTCTCTGGGAAGTTTGATAAAAATAAGAGATTCAGAACATTAACAACAGGGTTCCTCTTTCCAGAGATAATCTTGTAATAACTATTAATATTAATAAATAGCTTCAGCTTTAAGAATAGACTGTCCATTTTCAGTGTGCATGGAACAAGCCCAAACCATACAGAAATGACAGAAAATCAGGCTTGTCATTATTATTCATTTTTTTTCATTTTAACCTTCACCAAAACTGACAGTATCTCTGTGAATTTCATAGTTAGACCACTGCAAGCTGTTCAGAATTGCAAATGTATATGCTGAGCTTTCCAAAGCAATAACATACTAATCCAGTCATTAGTCCTGTTGTTATCACAGTGTAAGTTGAAAGTAAAAAAAAAAAAAAAAAGAAAAGCTCCAACCCCCAAACTTCCTTCTTTTCACAATGGTTTATCTGTCCTGCAGAGCATAATATCACCAGCTGCTTTCTGTAAAGAATCAATATTTCTACCAGAGGTTGTGAACTCTTTTGTTGCTTGCCTGATGTCATCAGTGCCTTAGTACACAGTGTGGGGTAACAGCTAAATCTCAGTCTCCTGAGTCTAAGGAGTTACGGTGTTCACCATCGACCAGTCTGTTATACCCCTGGGTCCCAGAACAGAGTCTGGTTACTGGGTAATCCGTACCACAGAGATACGGCTTATGGCCGGACATAAGCCAGAGGTAAACTGGGAGCTGCATATGTGCGTTAACGCACCTACGTGCCTTTTTTCTTTTAAGGGCATCAGAGGCACAGAACTCTGCTTCAGTGATGTGTGACTTTCCAGGCCAGGCTGGCTCGCACCCGTGCCCTTCCGAGGCAGGTATCAAGCCGGCAGCTGTCTGCTGCTGTTTGGGAAGACAAGCCAGAACACGCCAAACTATGATTATCAGAATGGGCTAGACTCAAATTTAAAGAATGGGATCTTTTTGTAAAAAAATCTATAGCGAGCTCTTTCTCACCCTGTATACATTTGTGCCCCCTGTTAATGAAATGTCAAGGATGACTGTAGAGTAATGTGTACAGCATTTTCAGAAATACAGACCTATGGTATAACATACTAATGGGAAAGCCTTGATTGTGTGTTTCAGGGTTAATTATCCTAAGGGCTGAGAATAAAGATAGCACCCTCCAATCAATCACAGCTTTCCTGGATATGAAAAAAACAGGAAACATATCTGTAATGAAAGAGCAGGAGATTGGAGTAATTTAGATGAAAACAGTATATATGTTTTCTCCTCTTAAAAAGGGTTCAAAACGTAAGAAGAGGCAAAAGTATAATAATTTTTTTTAAAAAAACTTACGCAAATGCAGTGCCAGTGTCTTCAGTAGGGTGATAAATAACCAAATACATTTTCTTTTTATTAAATGTTCTGCAAGTTAATGTGTTTTTGCATTTTAAAATAAGTGTCTGAAGTTTTGTGCAATTAGGTTGGGAAAATGGAATGAAATAACATTGTTCTTGTTTATTGGAATCATTATGTCAAAATGCTGCATTACATATGCTTACCTACAGATGCTGAGAGTGAAGTTGTGCTAACTATTCCTGCCCACAGGTGTGTGGATATTTGGAATCTGAGAAGCCAATATGCAAGGTTTTATGGAATGATAACAAATAGCGATGGAAAATACATCTATACTGTAAAACAGAGCAAGATGGACCTCCAGTTAAAGTTATCCATCTGGTATACCGCATAGCAAGCTGCCTCCTGCATATACTGATTTGAGCCTTTTGCGTCTGAGCCAAGTGTTGTGTTTTCAAGGGCCCTGAGTGTGTTCATGGACCTTCACTGACCTGACCAGGCTCACCTGGGACCCCCACCCAGGCACCCTCTGCCTGTCGCTCAGAGTCCCCATTTAAGCTCAGCCCAGAGATCTGAGCTATGTTACAGATGTACCTGACTTCAGCCTTGGCCTTTACCAGTCCTGACCTGTTGGCTTGGCTTGGTTTGGCTTGACTTAACTTGAGGATGACTTGCCACCTCCTGTTTGTGTGATGATGGTTGGGCTGCTGGTGGAACCTGGTCCTTGGCAGCCCCACAGAGCCAGGCTTGGATCATCTTGCTCACGTATGCTGGGAAGGCATCCTTGGGGGTCAGGCTGTTAGACATGCCTGGGTTGTGGTTGCTGACTGCTTGTGCCTTGCCCTTCTTTGTGGAGGAACCCCAATCTCAAAGCTTTGTGACTACGCTGACAATTTTCCTATTGAAATTAGGATTACTGCGTACCTAGAAGTAACAGGTGAAGGAAAAGAGGTAACAAGAAGCTTGACTCCTGGGTAGGAAGTTTTGCTGGGACAAAAAGGGATTGTCTTCTGGAGTTTGTGATTGACATCTCTGACTTTTTACTCAATAAGTCTGAAAAGTCTGATAGACTTCTGTCACTTTTACTTAGAAAAAATCTGTTTCACTGCTTTTTGAAATACAGGCAAACTTTCCTGGATATAAGTTTACCATCTTTGCTAAACTCTAACAGACTTGGTAACTTATATCATATTGCTTCTGCATGAGCAATGGCTTCATGATGCACAATTATTTATTAGGCTATAATTGCAGAATCAATATGTAGGGTTTGCTTCTCGGAGTCCTAAAGCACTAGGATATGTAGCAGTGAGCACAAAGAAACAGAGTTGATTATTAAACACTTAAATGTACCTGAAAATAGACTTAAAAGAACCCCTCCCCCCATATATATATATATGATTTTCAGGAAGTTATAATAAAGTATAAACCTGTTTTCAGTGTTTATTAGCTTGGCATACACAGTTCCTTTGTGGCTTTGAGAGTGATTTGGCACATCAAAAATCAAGCTGTTATTCCTTCACGATATGCCATTTTACGATTTTCAAATATTTGATGTTGGCTTTTTTGTTTGGGTTTGATTTGTTTTTTTTCTCTTTTTGCTATGAGTGAGTTTCATCTCCTTCCAGATACTCCTCATTGCTGGTGAAGTTTCATGGTAGTTTCTTGACAAGGGGGAGGGGTGTGATGGGAAGTTATCCTCTTTCCACGTGGAAAAGTCTTATAAGGATGCCCTGTGAATTTTTCCTACTTCTGTCCAGTAACTTTAGAAACTGTCTGTGAGTTCCAGCTAAACTTGATAGTTTCTTCAGGGAAGAAAGGACGTTGCAGAGAATATTAGATGCAACAGAGGAATCGGATTTTGTCTGCTACCTGGAGACCACATGCACTATTTGCGTTGTCTAGTAATTAAAGGGGCTGAACCTGGCCTGGTGCTGTACTGTGGCTGACATGAATATACATATACCATAACAGAACAACTCTGACCAAAAAACCCTATAATTTTAGAGTGAGAGTTTCACTGTATAACATGGTTAAAGAACCCACAGTCTGCACCACGGTGCATCTAGGTCATTGCTCTCCCAGAGATGGTACGAGACATTATGCAGGGACAATATCCCAGTCTGACCACCATCTTCCTCCAATCCCCAGCAGCACAGTTGAGGGATTAGGGATATGCATCCCTAATCCCTGTTGTCCATGAAGTTGTCTAATTGTTTGGGGTTTTTTAACTTAATTATATTGTCTGTCTCCAAGGAGTTTGTTTCCCTCTTTGTTTTTCTACTGTGATTAAGTATATCACCTCATACCAAGCAACATATACCAGGGAGCTTAGAATCATAGGCATCATCCAGTCCATCCTCATCTTTCACTACTTTAACTACATCAGGTTGCTCAAAGCCCCTTTGAACATTTCCAAGGATGGGGCATCCACAGCTGCTCTGGGCAACCTATGCCACTGTCTCACCAACCTCATCAGAAAAAATTTCTTCCTTATGTCCAATCTAAACCTGCTCTCTTTCAGTTTAAAACCACTGCCTCCTGTCCTGTCATTACAGGTATTGGTAAACAGTATCCCTCCTTGCTCATGAAGTCCCCTTTAGGTACTGGCAGGCTGCTGTAAGGTCTCCCCGGAGCCTTCTCTCCTCCAGGCTGAACAACCCCAACTCTCCCAGCCTGTCCTCACAGCAGAGGTGTTCCACCCTCTCCTATGAAGAGGGCAAAAGAGAAGCAGGCCTTTAAGAGAAGAGATAAATGACACACAACTCAGGCTTGTGGCACCATCAGTTAAGTGCCTTGTCCAAAATTAAACCTCAATAAGTAAGAATCCAAGTGCCCTCATTTCCCACTTTGGGAAGAAAAGACCAATGTCACTTTGGCTGTCTACTTTTCTTTTGCATCGCACTATCCTGATTTTTCTTGCATTGAATCATTCTCAGAGGTGAACTTACTTTTAGTTTCCTTTTTATTAGCCAAGTTGGTTGTTTTGTTGGTTTGATTTGGTTTTGTTTTCTAATCTGTCCTTAAATCTCTTATTCACTTGGCCAGTAAATTTTTAACACCATATAAATCAATTCTGTGGCACTTGCACAGAGGAAAGATCCTCTTAAATTATGTCTCAGTTGCCACGTGAAGGCAGGAATCTGGTGTAAATGAACACTTTATTGCATCATTGCTCAAAACTAGAGACTGTTGGAATGCTCTGACTGGAGCTGAGTAAAGTATTTAAAAAGACACCACCACCAAATTAGCAGCTCTCATAATTTTGTTTAAAGCAAATTACTTTGGAAATTAAAGAAAGCCTCTAGGGTTTTTTTAATAGGTCAAATGTAAAACCTCTTAAGGAGTAAATTATTTATTTTCTGAAAAACAACAAAAACCCCCACCTTAATTTCATTGTTATAATTAATTCTTTCCCATACTCTGTAAGCAACTATAACTATTTAATCGAGAGAGTGACATTTCCTGATATTGATTTGCTTTTTTTACTTACAACATTCCAAGCAAGAAACTGGCATTTTGATGTACTAGTCAATAAGATGCTGTGTGACAATTCAAGAGATCCAGGAGGGAAAATGTCTGCAAGTCTGACCACTGTTTGATGCTGAATTTACTCCTTTCTAAAATAAGAATACCTGTTTTTAATCAAGACTTGAATTTTGAGTAACAAACTGTCTTACCCAGTCCTGCAGCAGCAGAATCAATTCTTGAAATTCATGACAAGAAAGCAACGCCAGGGTTTTGAAATGGGGCGCTTCCCAGCTGCTGAGTCTAGATCTTCTGGGGTCAAGGTGTGGGGAAAAAATGGGAGCCCCAAAGTGCTCCAGCAGCTCCTCCAGTGGGAACGACTGGAGTGCAGGACAGCTGAATTCATCTGCCGTGCTCTCTAAATGTAGCTGAAGCATCCTTATCTGCACCCCTTTATATACATGGGTGTTTTATGAGCTATAACCGATACAGTGCTTTTCCACAGCATATATGTAGTAAGTGCCATAACCTCCAGATAAAGGGACTTTTTTTGCATTTAAAAATAAGTAAATCATACTTTGTGAAACAAATATGGATTATTTTTAATTTTTTTATTTATTTTACTGCAGAATGGTAATGGTTTTGATTTATTCTGTGTACTAACTGGGTATTCATAAGCCTTACTTCCAGATGAAGCTCAAATATACCAAGGAGTTAATGGGCTGAATCTAAGCAGTCTTCTTTCAAAGAGAGACACAGTTGTCCTAGCCACTACTTCAGTCCTCAGTGCTTTTTGCTAAATGGTACCAGGTAGCAGAAGCTGCAGCGTGGTCTGGCCAGAAGACTCTTGTGGGGTGATGGAAACTGGTACAAAACTGAGATTTTTCTTTCTTTTTTTTTTTATTTCTTTTTTTTTTAAATACCCAGTTCCAGCAATAGTTTCTGTGCCTTCTTTGAATGTAGCAGAGTCTTTTGGTTGAATTCTGTGGACAGAGGCTGTACAAACTTAAGCCATTAAAACTAATGCTGACATTCTGTTATTTTCATTTAAGTCTCTTATTCCCAGGAGTATGCTAATCCATCTGAGGATGAGAATATGGTAGATGGGTGTGCACACAGCTGAATATTGGAGGGAAGCTAGACAATGAAAACCAAAAGCCCTCTCAAAGGGTGACTATGTTTCTTCTCCCTAGTATTTCTGCCTGCCAGAGAGAAAACAAAACCCTACTGTCATTTATCTCCAACTGTTTGTGCTTTATCCAAAACTGACCGGAAAACTACAAATGAAAGGATCTCCTTAACCTCAGGAGTAAACAGCATTTTCCCCTACATGGTTCAATATGCCTTGTGTTTTTAGTAATTGCCAGTGCACTTGTGAATGAGGATGCAAGTTTCCACAATACATGATGAACTGCAAATCACTTGAGACAAGCAAATTATCAATTTTCATTTTACTGGTTATTTGCTTTGTTAGGTGTTTACATTAAGTTCTTCAAGAAATGTCAATTTGTGTAGGGTTCTCCTTTCTGAGTTTAATTTTCTTGACATTGAATAATTTACTTTCTCATACTTGTTTGTGTGCTGCTCCAACATGTTTAAAAGCTGCAGCTTTTACTCCTTACTGTTCACATTAAGACAATTTAATTAGCTGACCTTTATACTTTCCTTTAAGAGAACACTATTGTGTTGTAATTATTTAGGTTTTTCCAACATTTTCACAACCATATATTGATTCCACTTAATGTTTCTTTCTGACTAATTTTAATTTCTATCAAATTTACCTCTACCATTAAATTGTTTTGTTTATACACTTATCTGCAAAGGACTTATTTCTGTTTAATATTGCTTTTTCCCCTGTGTGAGTCACCTTTTAAGGGAGTTGTCAATAGAAAACTTTCTTTCTAACTTCAGTGTGTTGGAACAGCACTTTGGGGGAAAACTAGGTGATTTCTTCTGAACTGAAGATTTCTGGGAAAATCTCAGCTCCATTAATTGATTTTTGGTCCCAAGACTCTTTCCAGGGGTTGTTTGGGGTTTTTTGTTTTTGTTTTGGTTTTGGCTTTTTTGGTTGTTTTTTTTTCCAGTTTACTGGTTTCTTGATCTCCAGTCTTATTGTGTTTATTATTTTCCTTTACAGTATCAACTGCAGGCTTCATCAAATGGAGGGCCTCATTATGTTAAGAATTTTGGAAATGCAGTGCAAACTATATTATAATAATGAACTATGTTAAAGGACATATCTATGATGTGATGGACGTATCTAATGTTGATCATCACTAAGATGGATTGCTGCTCTCTAAGATACATGGCTGCCACTACTGTTCTGAGTGCTTCATAGTATGATCTGCAACTTAGCAAATATCCTCAATGATGTGAATATTGAGGAATTCCAATTATAAACCTTATATTAGTTGCCTAAAAGACTTTATTCTGGACAAATCAGCATAAAATCATTCACGCAACCTGCATCAAAAAGTAAACTGAACTTCAGCCAAAACTTCAAACTATTTAAGTTATCTTGAGAATTTTCTGTGTGCTACTCAAATACCTTTTAAAAACTTTGTTGGTTAAAATTAAGTAGATAGAACTATTTTTTTTTTTTCCCCAAATGCCATTTTTTAAAATTTATAATAAGCAAAAAATCTTGCCAGGAATGATTGGAATTTTAGTGAGTGCCAATGGAGAAGTCTGTTTTGCATCTGGTATCCTTTTCTCCAATGAGCAAACTGCAATCAATTTTACTTAAAAAGAACAACTAAGCAACATTTGGTCAAATTCTGAACACATGGTATCAAAAAAAAGTAACCATTCAAGATGAGGGAAATCTAGTGTTTTCTGGAGCTTATAAGGATGGATGTCTCATCCTGATTTGTATCTCTAAGTAAATTATCAGTCTTCATAGAAAAGAGGGCTAGATAATTGTTCGGAAAATAAAAACCTTAGACATCACACAATAAAAGTGTTGTGGTAAATGTTAAGGGACATGCTAAATCAGGGGGTTTATGTATAAGCCGGTGTAAAAGGATGTGTGTTTGGATGAGAAACATTAAAAAGTGTTGTGTTTTAAACCCAGCCAGTAACAAAGCACCCCATAGTCGCTTGCTCACTCCTGTCCCTGGTCCTGGTGGGATGGGGAAGAAAATATAAAGAAACACTTGTGGGTTGAGACAAGGGCAGGGAGGGATCACTCCCCATTTATGGTCATGGGCAAAAACTAGGTTCAACTTGGGGAAAAAAAACGAACTCAATTTAATTTACTACCCATAAAATCAAAACAAGGATAATGAGAAGTAAAACCAAACCTTAGAACACCTTCCCCCCCACCCCTCCCTCCTTTCCAGCTCAACCCCACTCCTGATTTTCCCTACCTCATGCGGAATAGGGGCTGGGGTCCGTTCCTCACACGTTGTCTCTGCTGCTCCTTACTCCTTAGGGGGAGGAGGACTCCTCGCTCGGCCCCTGCTCCAGCCTGCGGTCCCTCCCGCCAGAGACAGTCCTTCATGATCTTCTCCAGCATGAGTCCTTCCCACAGGCTGTAGTTCCTCATGAACCTTCCCTGGTGTGGGTCCTTTCCGTGGGCCGATCTTCAGGCACAGCCTGCTCCAGTACGGGCTTTCCCATGGAGTCACGGCCATCTTGAGGGGCCCCCACTCCTCTCCACGGCCTGGGGGGGGACAGCCTGCCGTCTCATCAACCTCCTGCCCTCCTTCCTCACTGACCTCGGTATCCGCAGAGGGGTTCCTCTCACATCCCAATCCCCGACTCACTGCAGGTTCCCTTCTGAAATCTGCTCTCCCAGAGCCGCTACTGCCATCACTGATGGGCTCAGCCTGGGCCAGAGACAGGTCCGACTTGGAGCCAGGGAAGCTTCTAGAAGCTTCTCACAGGAGCCGGCCCTGCGGCCCCTGCCCTGCTACCAAAACCCGGCCACACAAACCCCAAACGAAGAGATATATTTGCTAAGAGGCTGCTGCCCCGAGTTCTTAATTACAATCGAGTACACCAAGTCCAACAGAAGATGAGCCAAGACTCACTAGTTAGTGAAAATTTTTAACAAGTGAAGTGTCTTCTTAGCCTTGCTGAATATGACTGGGACAGACCTATTAAATGGTCTTTACCTCAACCCACAAGTTTTCTCACTTGTACCCCTCCAATCCTCTTCCCCATCCCACTTGGGGGGAGTGAGCAAGCGGCTGTGTGGGGGTTAGTTGCTGGCTGGGGTTAAACTATGACAACAGCGTACAGAAAAGTTGCATCTTGCATGGTATTTTCTTGATATTGCAGAAATGGATGCTTGAAAAAGAGCAGGCAGACTCGACAATCAAATTTGAGAGATACTATTTTTCACTTCCCCTTGAACAGTTGTTTTAAGTGAGGCAACAGCAGGACTGATGTAACTGCAGAAGTGTTCTCCTTACAGGTATGTGCGTCTTCCACATTATGACTGAGGCAAGGTTGGCTAAGCCCTTACCCAGCTTAAATTGACAGGTTTTGTCATGTTATACTGATGGAGATTTTACTCCTCCTCCTATTCTGAGGTGTCTTTAGGTGTATGTGGCTTTTTTATACTTACTTGTGGAAGAAGCATTTCTGTCCTACCTGTATGAAGCTGAGACACAGAAATGCTGACCGACTTGCCCAAGATCATTCCACAAAGGAATATGAAGGATAAGAAAATAATTCAACCATCTTGACTTTCCACACTCTTCTCTAAACACTAAACCTCTTTGTAAATGCTGTGCGCATTTTTAAGGGCTGTTACAAAAATAATACAGGCTTTACCCTGTGACAACACCTCCTTTCCATGCTTTCTTTTGTTTTATCCTGTCTAGGTTATGTTATAGACTTTCTTTACTATGTAGATTTAGAAGCTTTGTTACAGGGAGTTGAATGCTTTATTTTAAATATTTGTCTACAGTAGCAAGATTCCCATTCTTGCAGGAAATTTTTTAGGTGTGATTTGTTTGGTTTTAGAGTACACTCATTTTCAAAGCTTCATGTTACTTTTGCATAATTCTATCCAAAGTCTCCAGCCCAGGTTAAGCCAACAGACAAAACTGACCAAAATATCTGGTCAAATTACTGATAAATAACAAAGGATGTTTTCCTCTCCTACTCAACCTCTTCTTCAAACAAACAAACAAAAAGTTGCTGTTTCCAGAAACCATTTCATGGTAGGGGCGGGCTTTTTAACAAACAAATCCTGTCCATATGGTTGTCAGAGATATTATCTGAAATGGGGAGACAAGAATGAACTCCTCGCCAAACAAGACAATTACATGAAAACATCTGAATCAGTGAACTGCATAATGATCGTAAAGGAAAGCACTTTAACATTCTGTTAGACAAATGTCTTATTGACCACAGCCACAGCTGCCATTGCTATTGCTGATGTTCGGGAAGGCTGGAGTCACTGGAGCTTCCCTCAGTGTTTGAAGCATCCTGATGCTCTGATTCTCCCAACCCTTATATATATTGAAGGAGTGTGTCCTTGCTTACATAGGCTGGAGGGGTGTTATAAGAGATCTCTACCTGGCATACCTCCAGCTTGAAGCACCTGCAGCAAATAAAGCAGATGTCCCAAATACTTACCAGTGCATTGAATTGTTTTAGTGCCCCTGAATAAGTTTTTGGCTCAAGTCTGACTGATTTAGGATAGCCTGCAACTTAACTCCTGAGGTTCTTTGTACAGGGCATTTCCTGCATTGCCAAGCAATTCTGAAACAAATTAGAGGACTGAGGTACAACTGAGCAAGTGAGTAAAATTTCCTGCCTTATCTATCAAAGTTTTGGTTCCCTTTAAAAGAAGAAAATATCAGCTAAGGTAATCTAAATCATTAGTGCTTGGAAGATGATTCCTAAGCAGGGCAAATGGAGAATCAGGGGGAAAAAAAAAAACCAAACAAAAAACCCCCAAAAAACCCAACAAACCAAAGAAACTAGAATAAAGTAACAGAGACATTTGTGTGTTTGTTACCCAACAGTTTAGATGAAAATCCGTGAATGCAGTAGACAATAGGACCACAAATCTTTCACTATGGAGATATAAAACAATTTCAAGTCCTAAAAGAAGCGTCTATCTTGGTCAAACATAGAAGCACATTCTCACAATTGGCCACTTCTACTGTGAGTTCGCCAGCTCTTTGGTGCCAGGGAAAGCTCTTCAGGCTGCTTTCATGGGGCATTAGCAGCTGAGAGTATGCTTTTGTAAGGAGTGACAGTGCTTAATGCAATAAGTTGTAGTCAAGATGTTAATATTTTAATCCTTGGTGTAGGGGCATACTAGTAGTTTTGCTAAAAGTGATGAGGATGTGACCATCAGTCTTCTCCTCCGTGAAGTCTTAGGTTAGATTTTTCTGAAAGCAGCGGATCATGCACTTAACAGCATCCATCATGACCATTACTGGATACTGTGGTATATGAGATCATGATATTAAGGAAAATTGAAATACTCTTCCATCCAAGACTGCTAGAATGTGGCTTCCAACAAGGGGAATCAGAGACATGCCCCACTATTGCCTCTCAAGCTGCTGCTTAGAGCAGTTTGCTGTTTTTCTATTAATTGTATTGGGAAACAATGGAACTTGTTTAGAAAGGTTCAATTCATCACTGTTATCTTAAATGTAGATACAGTGGTAAGTGTACATACATCCAATAATTCATGCTATTAGGGTGTATGAACTTCCGTTGTGTCCATGTCCACTGACAAAGGGTGGCCACCTCCTCCAGGAAGAGAAAGGGAAGTATACACCACTCCTTAACAAAGAGAGAAGGCTTGAAACCAGTTTGTGCTGTTGATTGGCATGGGCCATAATTTGTTGTTCTGTCAAGAGTCAGCATGCCAGTCGTAGGAATTGATGAGCAATCTTAAAACTGATTGTAAATTGCATCTGACTGATTGGAAAAGTAATCAGCTAAGCTGAGGGAATCAACGCTGGGCATGCAGAGCACCTTCTCCTGCCATCAGGTCATGCAGCTGCAGCAAGTTCAACAAAATGGCAGATCTTTCAATGCACAAAAGAGCACAGACTTGACAGTCCAAACCCATGCAAACACTTCATTTAAGTATCATTGAGTGTTTTGTTTCCCCTGTTGCTTGCTCTTGGCTAGTATCCATTCACTCAGAGCCTCTTCAAATGCTTGCTTGTGCACTTTATACAGCAATTTTGTTTTATTGGACATTCATTACAGTGCCCAGTTTCTGTGTAAAATTGCTATGTACTTATTAGGAGAGACACTGGCACTCAAATTACACTTTTTTCTCAAGAGGTTTCCCTGCTTCTTTACTTGCCCATTGAGTGACCATTAATGAAAAACATGGGCTCCTGGGAAATTATTAGAAAAGAGTTCCCTGCCAGAGTAATGATTTTACTGTGTTTATTTTGATTTCTTGCACATAGTTGGTTAAACATGAGCAGACTCAAAGAATTGTATAAGTAAGTTAAGTTCTGCGTGGCCAGTATGCATGGATGAAAGTATGTAATGTCTACTTGTATAAAACATATATTTACCACACACACTTAAGCCTTTTGTGGAGGGCCTTCCTAGACAATGTGATTTTTTTATAATAGGAACTGAGTTAAAATTCATTGAAGCTTGGTGGGTAGAGTTGCTGAAATGTTAGTTGTGCCAACTAATATGAAAATTGTCCCTCCTCCCCAGACTGAAATATAAGGAAAATGATTAATCCCTTAGAAACAGATCACTGTTGCCATTTCCTGAAACTCAGATATTTAGAATTTTTTCTTTGTGGGCATGCAGGCTTTGTTTGATATTGCTGCAATTATTTAAGTAGGAAGATGCAGAAAATAAGCACAAAAAGCCAGAAAACATTGGCAGTGCTAAAGGTGTCTGCAACTGAGCTATTCAGGTCATGGTGCAGAACTGCACACTCTACCCACACTGCTCAGGACCAGCTCCTTGTGGAGCACAAAGTGTGGACTCACTCTATAGAGCACCTGGCCTGTATCTCCTCCAGGTCCTAGTAAGTGTACTTGGAGGGCATATTTTTCTGCTTTTTCAGCTCAAAATGCACTCCAAAAAGGTTAAGTCCTCTGCCACAATTTGGCAGAAGCAGACTTCGCAAAAGCCGAAGTACATATTGTGTGCTTTGGATTGTGGCAGCAGATGAATGGGATTGTTGAGAGAAAACAGCACTATTGATTGCTCCTTAGGAGTGTGGGAGGGAAAGAGGACCATCTGAAACACTTCTCCTGACTTTGTCCTCAGAGGGAACTAGTTGGTTCCTTCAAAAGCTAAGCCTGAGAGCTAACCAGTATACTGAGTGATGTCCAGGCTTTGCTTTCATTAGCACAGCAAGAGCAGATCAAATAGATTGAAGCAGGTGATGCCAAAAATTTATTGTATGTGCTTCAGACATTTTCAGATGTTTTACCTTAGATCAGCTCTAGTCTGGTCTGTGAGCAAAATATTCCCGATAATCATGTGGCCTGAAGCTGTCCAAAATAAAATTATGCCCCTGAATATCTTCCCTCAGAACCGGAGACCTTTCAGAAGACCATCCTCAGAAGTGCCGTGCTACCCTTTAATCTGTCTTATGGATATGATAGTAGGAATTTGTTTGTTTATTTTCTTTCTTCTTCTTTTTGGTGTCATCCCCTTTAGAAGGTGGAATCAAGCTCCATTTCTGTTCTTGGTTAAAGTCATGGTTTATTTCTGTTTCAGATCCTAGCTGTCCTGTTATTCCTGATTCATGAGCAATACCATGGCACTGTCACTCAATTCCCTTCTCCTGCCAAGCTCCTGGTTTAGTCATTGGACACAGGCAGGTTTAGCAGGGAGGGGTAACTCATATGTCTGCAGAATATTGTTTGGAGGAAACTCGTGATGACCTGTTACCAATGTTCCTAGACTTCTTTATGGCTCACCTTCTTGCACCTTCTCAATAGCACTGCTCTGTCCCAGTCAGAGGAAGTTTATGGATGTAGGGGCTGAGCTCAGGATGGTGGAAATGTAGTGTCCTCAGTGCAGAACTGGAAGGTGCAGAGAGGCAGAGTTGAAGCCCTCTGCTATAAGCTGTCACCACAACTTTGCAATAACTGAGCAAATTTTTGGGAGCACATACTTAAGCTAAAGAACACGATTTCCACAGGTTCCCAAGCTGTGGTCTCAGACACCTACTGGTTAATGACAAGCTAGTTTGAGATGGGCGAGCTGGCTGTGGTCAAGGTGGTTGAGGTCTCCTTAGCCATCATCCAAATACTATCCCTTTGATTGCCAACATACACCTCCCTCTTATACAAAGCCATCTCGCCTTTACTCGGTGCGCACTCCCGAAGCGCACGAGCACTGCTTGGCACGATCTTCAGTACAGTCCAGTGCAGCTGCAACTTCGTTTCATTACAAGCCTTGTAGTTTGTTCCGCAGGCCTTGGTGAAACACTCAGGCAGGGTTACAGATATCTAGGGAGGTTTTGCAGGAGAACATGGAAAGCCCAATTGCTCTGATTTCCAGCCAGAAGCGACTGCTCGTTTCCATGCCAGGCTAGAGCCTTTTATGGCATTTGGATACCTGTTTTTGTTGTTGGAAAGGCTGCCTACCCCTGTGCTGCTGAGTGATGTTACCATACCTGGCCAGCACAGGGGTGCATACACAGTTTGCCTTCGTTCCTTTGCATGCCAAATGGAAATACATAGTTGATAAGCTTACTGCAAGTGAGTGGTTGGTCACCACTGTCACAAATGCCCTCTGAGTAGAGGATACTGACTGCACCCTGCAAAACCTCTGTGAGACTGCAGGAGGATTTTTCCATCCCAACTGGAAGAGTAAGGACCAGTATCTTCAGCAACTGCATGAACAGTCCTCATCAGAGTTCCCAAGATGTTGCCAGCTAGTACCTGTGTCACCTTTGCCTTCAATGCAGAGGGAAATGATCACCAGGCTTCCCACTGAGAAGCAAGAAACAGACTTGGTGGGATGGCAGATGGCACTGAAGGGATAAAAAGCAACAGATTGTATGTCTATCCCTTTACCTTTCTTTTACCTTCTAGAGGTGTTCAATCCATAATGTCTTTTGCTCAAGTGTGGTTATGCTGAACGTGTCTTCCCTTGCTATTTGTGCCCTTTTTGACCTTGTTACATGCTGCTGGGCTGCCTGCATTTGCTGCTTCAGCACCCCTCGGGATATCTCACAGCCTGAACAGTTTATTAGAGAGAAATGTGGCTCACGGGCTGCAGTGTAGAGTTCTGCTGGTGAGAGAGGGGCAGAAGGGGAGATTTGCTAGCTCTTCACTTCTTCAGGTGAAGGTGGGGTTAGCAGGGGCTAGGGGTGAGTGGAAGATTGATAAGTCCTGTCTTAGCTGCTGCCAGAGCTCACTGTGAGGCTGGATAAAGGCTAGACAGGCCATGATGGTTAATTAGGTCCTGTAAGGAAAAATCCAGCCTTCTCCATTTCGGCCAAGGAAGCTTTCTTTTTCCCCTTCTGCAGTCAAACAAGAGCGCTGGTTCCATGGTCGTCCCCCACCACTTTGTCTCTTCAGCTCTGATAAAAAAAACTGCCCTGACCTAATGCCTAGGTTTTGACTGAAACACCCAATTCATGTCCTGCTGCTCCAAATTCCTTGCCACAAAGGGTCTTTGTAGCTCAGCTTTTTTTATACATGTGTGCATGCAGTTGTTGTGGATATGTGTGTTTTGACATGTGCTTTTTTGAGAAGGATGTATTTCTGGGAAAGAATGAACAGCGTGAAAAGGTGTATAGACAAACAATTCCTTGTATTCAGAACCAAGGATGAAAAGAGCTTGATCAGACTTGATATGTTCGAAGATAATTGTGCTTTTACAACACATTTCACTGTGTCAGTCATGATGAATGCTTTTCAGGCATGTTAAGAGGCCTTTGCATTATTAAGGTGCTTCTACTATGTGTAGGTCTGGTGAGAGCTTGTTACAGATGATAAGCTTGCTGCTTTTTCCTCACTACTACTTAATTTGTGTCTTCACTTACTTTAATAAGCTGGGGAAAAAAAATGCAGGCTTTTCACAACTCTTCAATGTTTATGCTGCAGCACATTTTTCCTTGGGACATGGGAAGTGCTTTTCAACATGATCCTTCAAATCCCATCTTTGCTGACCTACCTAGACATGCCACCAAAAAAAAAAAAAAAAAAAAAAGCCCAACAATTATTTTCCTTTGTGGTATTGATCTTTCTGAGACAGATGTGCCTTAAGATAGCCTAGAGTAGTACTTGCGCATACCTGTAATAAGCATTTTAAGCCCTAGATACATACCCATGTTTGTGCTCTGAACAGTGGTTAATCTCATAAACACAATAAAAAATAATAATCAATACAAAATTAACATCTTTATAATATATATCTCCAAGAAAAGCTGTAATTTTGTACAGAAGAAGGGATCATGAATAACAAATTGGTACGGTTTAAGCAAGTGTAACATCTTAAATACCTTTTTCTGTCTTCTTTCCATTTAATAAATAAAAGTAATTTTTCTAGCTATTTGCTACTGGCATTGTTTCTCATAATAGCAAATCTTTCCATGGAGAGAAGATCCCACAATTTATTGAACCGTTTATTTATAGGAACTTTGCTGGGAGATTTCCAGTCAGTGGCTAAAACTGCTCTGGCAGCTAATTAGAAATGCTTTAAAAATCAGTGAAGGAAATATTATCAGGGCCATATTTATAGCCTAAGAATACTAAACCTGGAACATAACTTGAGATTGTATATCTAATGGTACTTGTATTACAATAGCACCCAGAAATTCCCACTGAAGTCAAGGTCTCGTCTATAGGTCATTATAAAATCTTACAAGGTTTGGAAGAAGCACATGGCTTCCTTTCCTCTCCTTCCCCCCCAGCTTGCACCTGAAAGTGCTCTACTCCCCCCCCTCCCCATTCCCCCCCCATTTATACTATGTTTCTATCTCTTTAGGCGTATATTTTGTGATTCATGCTGGACGATTAACAATGGGGTTTAGAGCTCTTCTATCAGGACTGTGTTTACTTGGTAAATGACAAAGAATTTATAGCCTAAAAGCAACGCTGTATAATAGATATACTATAAATACTGGATGTATGACAAGTGATACAAGACAGCATGTGGGATAGATGAGAAATTGAACAAAAAATACAGTGACATGGAGGGATGTCTAGGAGAGGCATGGGGAAGTGAAGTGTCTTATTTAGGATTACATAGCATGTCAAAGGACATGGAAAGAGTGAATCCAGGCTGTCTGATCCGCAGCCCGGAACACCAGATTGCACTGTATTCAGTGTAGCTCAGCATCATTGCAAACCAACTCAACAAAGTAGTGATCAGATATTCCAATCCTGCGTCAAATTACTGAGAGAGAAATTCCCATCAAGGAAACCTGTGCATTTCATCCTTTCAAAACAAATTTGGTCCAGATGATTGCAATTAAATAAGAACTTTTTTGCAAATATTTTGTACTGGAAAATATTGATTTTTCATAATAGCCAGGATGTGTTCCTAAGAGATCTCACTCATTTGTTTGTATGCACATAGGTGTGTGAAAATGTGGTTTTGATTAGAGCAATTTAAATCATTCCATCTCCTGTACATGCTTTCTGGTTTTGAAAGATTAATTACTGGTTAAAAAGTGCAATTTGGAAGTTGCCATTACAAAACAGTATTGTGCCCAGCACCAGGTGCTAAGTAACTGTGTAGGGTGGTGGTTTTCTAGGACCTGATGCTGGAGCAAATACCATTTTGGCACAGAATTACTCTCTTGTGGCTCAGGGTAATTTTTGTGCCATTGTATGAAGATTTACTCGCCTTTAGGGCTGAGTTGTTCAGGGATACACAGTTTACTAGCTTTTGTCTGAAGAAGTTGAATTGGAACTCACCTTTCTGACGAGTAATTGTGTCTCCTTCCTGCAGCCCTTTTTATTCTGGGAAGAAGTCAACAGTGGAAAGAGCAGATTCCCTCCTACTGAGACGTTTTTACCTGTCTCATGATGGGGAAAATGTTGACTTCATGTAGGGGCATTGTACAACTAAATGGTAATGCAGGTGCAATCAGCTGATGTGGAAGGGGCGGTGGGACATGGTTCTCCCCTGCTCTTACAACCACCAATGTGGCAGAGAGGCAATGGTCAGCCTCGCTAACCTGGCTTTAGTGGTCTAAGACTGAAGGGTCTTGACACTGTCTCTGACATTGGGCTTTAACCCTGGGGCTATCATAACATAGATAGTAAATGATGATGATAAAAACCCAAAGTATTTTTCCACAAGAAATGCTAACTGTAAGTAAACTATTATAATTAACTGCCCTATCATTGCTTTTATAGAATCACAGAATGGTTGAGGTTGGAAGGGACCTCTGGAGGTCATTTTCTCCAACCCATCCTGTCCCCCTGCCCACAGGCAGGGCCACCTAAAGCTGGTTGCCCAAGACCATATCCAGACAGCTTTTGAGTATCTCCAATGAAGGAGACTCCACAACCTCCCTGGGCAACCTATCTAAGTGATTAACAGGAGCACTGTGCAGTGTTGACCAAAGGTGTTATATAGAGGAAGTAATGGATGTTAACACGCTTGCACTTTCTGTGACACTCCAGTGAGCTCTCCTTAGACTAAGAAGGATTAAAAATATGACCTGTAATAAAACCCTAATAAACTCTGCTTCAGCCACTCTGCTATGTCCCTTGAGGTGACTGTGGTCTCTCCACTGAACTCACCCCCACACACTGAAGCAGAGAGCTAATTCTCTCTGCACTTATGAAAAAAGAGCTTCAAATCTTTCCCCATGGCAAGGCTGCTTTGAGGAATAGGGCCAAAACCCAGCATTTTAGGTTACTCAAGGACAAGAACACTGTGAAAACTTGCCAGCTGATTAACTCTACAGGAGTGGTGCTCACTGGACTCCTACAGAGTTAAAGCCAGCATGGGTGTATGGTCCTGCCAATTTAGTAAGTGCTTCACTATCCAAAGGTCCTACTAATCCTCAGGGATCTAGACTGCTCTGTTGCTTTTGGCGAAGCAGTGGCAGCATGACAGTTGTCTAAAAAGCATATAGCTCGTGAATGGTAAAGTTTATCCCTAAAATGGCTGTGCATCTCCTGGATGCTTTCTGACTCATAAATTTCTGATGAACAAAAAGAGTTGCAGAAACAGAAGTATTTGTGAAAAGCCACACCATGAAGTGAATTGGTATGCAAAATGCAGTTCCTGGAACTGCTGGACCGTGGAAATATCAGCAACAACAGGAAAAATAGCAGAGTTTATTAAGACTGTGCTCACATTAGCTCTCTGTGCAGTGTGTCTGGGGTGTACACGCAGTACAGAAGTTGACTTTTTCTGAACAACACCAGAAGGCAAATCAGAAGGTGACTGCAGCGGTCTGGAGGTCAGGTCAGGACAGAGGTACCATCAGCCAGCTGAGCCATATAGGTGTCAGCCCATTAAGCTGAAAGAGTACTGTGGAAATTTTTAAGCCTTGGTTCCTGTATCTCTAGCACATGCACTCCCTGTTAGTTATAAAATTTATGACAGAAAGTGCTACTTCTGAAGATATTCGTGTCTCTGATGCTGGATGAGCAGTTAAGAGTTTGAGTGTGAGACTTAATAGTAGATTATTAGGTTCTGCATAATTCTACCAGAAGTAGATCATTTCACATCTTGTTCCCAGGGAAATATATTTGCAATGAACAGTACCCAAAATTAGAAGTCTATCACATACTGTGCTGAAATATGCCCTAGCATTTCATGGGGGTATAGTACAAGTCATAAGGTATCAAATCCATGGTTCATCTCATCTTCTATTGTCTTCAGTAGTAGCTGCAGAGAAGTAGCTACAAAAAATACGTGCTGAAAAAGATAAAAAAGCCTGCTTACTTCCAAAAGACTTGCTATTAATAGCTAACAGACATTGGTTTAAATTACGGGGTTTTATGTCCCTACCCAAAACTTGGATCATTAAGTCAGTAGTGTTGTTAGTCATATAACTGTCCAGTCTCCCTTTGTGTCATGCAGCTGTGTATTGCACAGCTTAATTATTCATTGTCTAGAAATAATCAGCAATTGTCCTTTTTTGTTTGATTGAAGGCCTCCTTTATGCCAGGGGGGAACAGTAGTCCCCATTCCCCCTGCCACACAGCATTTGTTTTTTAACACTTTATTATGTCCCCTCTTGCTTGCTTAATTTCTCCAGGAAATAACACTATTCTTTGCAATCTCTATTCATGGAAGAGGGCTTTATTTCATCTCCTAATCATTCTCATTATCATTCTTATAGAAACCCCCACCCCGTTTTCTCTCTGTCCTGCAATTATACTTCCCTCTCTCTTAGTTATTCTGCATACACAGATTACTTCTGACATCAGATGCTCAGTTGTCAATGCACAGCAGTATCCACTCCATTCACTCAAAACATTTATCAGAGATTATGACCATCTGTCTTGCTGGCCAGGCCCTGTGTAAGAGGCAAAATGGCTATAAGAAGCAGCAGCAAAAAGTTTCAAAGGCAGAGGAACGCCATTACTATCCAACGGCTTTGGCCATCCTCTCCCATCAAGACTGAAGTGACTGACTTGAGGCTGCCGAGCCATATTTGATGCAATATTTCAAGTGCAGCTCCCTGGTTGGTGTAGGCTGCGGAAAGGCTGTGGCAGCACTGAGGACTTGCAAATAACCAAAATTAACGTCTGTGGAAGAACTGAGGCACCCAGGGTAACCAAGTCTGACAGTTGCTGGTAGTTCCTACACCTGGAGATGCCCAACGCCCTTAGCTCACTAAACCCAGCAAAATATATTGTGGCTTTACCCGTGTGGGTATTTGGATAGGCAGAAGTTTGGCCATTCTCACAAAACGGTTTGGCACAAGAAGAGGAGCATGGCCATATTTTGTCATCTCCCAGGTTGCCACACCACTGCGTGGCTCCATACCATTTTCCACACTATTCTTTAATCTTGTCGATTCTAGCTAATAGTCGTAGTGAGAAAAGTTGTACATGAAACTTTTTCTCAGTGTAGACAGTGGCTGCGTTGAGGCTTGTTTCCTATAATCTCTTGCAGAGGTTTGAATAACAGAATATGAAGGAAAAAAAAATGTGTGGATATAGGAAGTTATAAAAATTAAGTGATACTTTTTTCCCCCACTTCTTGTCAATATAAAAATAATTTTAAAAAATCTTTGGTTTTAACAGTTCCCTGAAATTTTCTAATAGGCAATAGAAAAAAAAGTTAAAAATGCTTCTAATTGTTTTTCTGCTGCTCCCATAATATGTCAGAACAAATGCAAAGTGTTTTATTCATGTTCCAAAAACTATGGAAAAATAAGGGGTTTTTTTGAGAATGCTTTTCATTCTGTTTTAAAATATTCATTGTATATATTTTTTTTTGTTTTAATTTTTCATGGTTAACAAAATTAATGAGAACCGTGTACATGAAATTATTCATTTCCCATACTTTTTCAGAAAATGTGGATTTTGTTTGAACTTTTGCAGTAAATGATGTGTCAAATTCCAGCAGGCTACGACTTCATTTTTATTTTATTATTTGTAGTCCAATATCCAGAACTTAGATGCTTCTTCAATGAATAGTATTCTGGTAGGATGTAGAATGGACAGTAAATTTAAATTCAAATCATTCAAACAATTTTGAAGCTGTTTGGCCATGCAAAAACTTTTCATGATGTGTTTCAGGACTGTCTCCCTATGTTCTCCTGTCTATGATCTTATAAACCAGCTGATTTCTCCCAGAAAGAAATACCCTCATTTGTTACTGTAACTGCATATGTTTTAAGATTCACCAGTCACCTATCTTTCCATTTTAAAATGTACTAAGTCCTTCATGTGTTAAAGGGCAAAATTTAGTTGCAGAGGACTCAATCCAAGCAAATTTTAAATCTTATTTATGTTCCCATGCACTTCTGTAGACAGTTCTATTTTCATAACAAATACTTTCATAACAAATACCTTCAAGAAGCCAAGAAGCACCACAACAAAATCTTTATTTTACATATTGCCTTCTAAAATGAAAACCTATTCAAATACTTTTTACAAATTTAAATACTATTTAGAAGTATACCACTGATCTTTGAATTTTTCTGATGTAAAATCAAAGAGGGGCCAGATTAGAATCACATCCTATTTTATATCACTACATCAATCCATTATCCCCCAATCTTTATGCATTTTTTTCCACAGTATCACATATGAAAAGGAGCTTTCTGTACCATTTTGTGAAATTACAATGTAATTTCTTTCTAATTTCTCTTCTCAGAATTTGGCTTTGTGTGATGCTCTCGAAATGGTTTAACAGCACTAAATATCGTAGTGTGAAGCACTTACTGCTTTGTAGTTTCATTTTTTCTAATCATGATAATTTCTACTGCCTTGCACCCATGTTCCCTTCTCGCCTGTCTTTATCCAATTACACTGTAATTAATATTCTCTAGTAGAAGTGTATGCAGGCACAGGAGTCTTCATAATTTACAGAATTAACGCTGGTGCCAGTGCATTAAATAAAATTCTTCCACTGAGTTCAGAAAGGTTGAAATTCAGCCCATACATGTAAAAAACGAAGGCAGAGTAGTTTGATGACCTACTTAGCAGATTTTAGTCTAGAGGTTCTTGATGGGTGTATCCCTTAGAAAGACATCTAAACGTGATCTCAAGACTCCCAAGTGACAGGGAAGGCACCACCTTCTCAGATTAAGTTATTTTCCAGGTTAATTATCATTAGTTTTACAGTATTGCTATTTATTCCTCATCTGAGTATTTCTAGCTTCAAAATCTGCATGTTGAATCTTGCTATTGGCTTTTAGGGATTATTTTTCTTTTGTTTTGCTATTTTAAAGGCCTTTCACTACAGGAAATTGTATCCCCAGAGAAATACTTGTGCATCTTTTTCATTTATATGTTTCTTCATAATTTTGAGAAATATTTTCTCTACGGTGTGATTCACATAACTTGCCAGATATTATGAACCACCTTATGTAGGAACCACCTTTCCATCTTTTCCTTAGATGACTGTTTGGGTTGTAATGGTCTCAGTTACCAATATGTTAACTCAATGCTATTTATGATTGCTATTGCCCATGGGTAAAAATATTTTGCTGGGGGAAAAAAAAAAATAACTAAAAAATCCTATGAAATCCTATTAATCTGGAAGGAGCACAGACGGCAGCTAAAACAATTTTTCATTTTAGAAATTGCTTAACAGAAAACAAGCTATATAATAATGCTTATGAAATCAGGCCTACATTACAAGAAGAACAGCACCAAGCCTATGTACTGTATCCTCTACTGTAAATTATGAATCATAGAACAGTAGAATCATCTAGGTTGGAAAAGACCTTTAAGATCATTGAGTCCAACTGTTAACCTAACACTGCCATGTCCACCACTAAACCATGTCCCTAAGCACCACATCTACATGTCTTTTAAATCCCTCCAGGGATGGTGACTCAACCACTTCCCTGGGCAGCCTGTTCCGATGCTTGACAACCCTTTCCGTGAAGAATTTTTTCCTAACATCAAATCTAAACCTTACCTGCCACAATTTGAGGCCATTTCCTCTTGTCCTATTGCTTATTACCTG
>JAVJGG010000027.1:21508471-21552221 GCA_035590195.1 Aviceda cuculoides
CGTTTCGGGGCTGCCGAGCGTTGCCTGTTGACTGCTCAAGGCGGTACGCGCCCTCGCCTCCCTAGTAAAACCTACCGAGGGATAAATAAACCAACGGGGCTCTCTTTCCTTTTGTTCCAAAGCGGCACAGACTTCACTTTTTTTCCGTGTAGCAATTTTTTTCGTGATGGTATCTGAAGCTCTGTTGGACGAAAAGCCTAATCATTTTGTAAACACTGTACTTCAAGGTAGGGTCAATGCTTTGTCTTACACTTTCACATACTATGTGCTACTTTGAACTTCTAGCAAAAACGAGCTTGCTTTTTAATCATGAGAGATTAAAACGGTAATTGCTGTGTATGTGTGCTTTTTCCGAATACCCTGAATTATTTTTTTTTATTGTTCCACAGGGTTTTGCCGATAGAAAAGCAGAAAAGATGTTCGATTTTAAGGCTTGGGCTGAATACATCGTGGAGTGGGCTGCAAAGGACCCATACGGCTTTCTTACTACAGTGATCTTGGCCCTCACGCCATTGTTTGTAATTAGTGCAGTCCTTTCATGGAAGCTTGCAAAAATGATTGAGGCCAGGGAGCGAGAGCAAAGGAAGAAACACAAACGCCAAGAGAATATTGCAAAAGCCAAACGAACAAAGAAGGATTAAATGGGCCAAAAAAGGCCTTCCTTATGCAAAGAATCCATTTTTTTATATGAAACACTTGTACCTTTTGTGCTTTAACTGTCCTTCGATACTTGATCCTGTTATTTCTTGAAGTATGAAACAATACCTTCCGTTTATTTTTTTCTGCTGAGATGATCTGTCTTAGTCTACCCAAGTGACACTTGTTACAGTCATTTAATCTACTACGTGTACTCTAGTGCAGGTTGCTTTTCTAAATTAGCATGTTAAATTAAAAAAAATTAATCTGTGGGGTGGGATTATTTTTTTTCCTTAGCTGAGCTGTGACTTAACAGGTGTCTTAAAATTGTCAAGTTTTGGGGGATAATGTGAATGGTAAACTGGATTACAGAAAGGCAAGTTTTGGTGTACCTTCAGCAGAGCTGTAGAGAGAAGCTAGCTTCAGAGCTAGGCAGCATACCTTACCAGTCTCCTTTAAGGACACTGCGTATGGCCCTGTGGTGCCCATAGGGGCTGCTGTAGTGTCTTTGATGGTCGGGCTTGTCTGCAAAGAGAACCTACTTTAGCTTTTCCTGTCTCCTGCACTAACCAGCCATCGAGAGTCTTTAAATTCAGCCCAAACTCTAGGAAACTGATTGCTTGTTCTTGCTACCTTCATTTGTTTTGAGCCGCTCATGTTCTACAGAATAATGTTACTATGTTGTTTGGTTTGCCCTAACGATCACCTGAACACTCCACCTGCAGCTAACTTCTTTCTGCCTTCAGAAACTTCTTGCTCCTCAAAGAATAGCCATAAATGGGGTGAGACTAAAGGCCCAGGTGGCCTACTGTTCTGCGTCCTCGTGAGCTATAGCAGGCGGCTGGGGGAGAGTCCAGGAGGAGGGTGGGGACGCTAGCTACAGTAGTTCTTCCTACTTGCTAACTTTACGGCTACGTTTGGTTTAGGACCTTGTGAGTTTAGGTGGGATCTTTGTTCTCATGGCTCTTGACAGCCTGCTGCCTTCCAGGCTGCAAAATGCTGGCACGCAGGAAAAAGGCCAAGTGGGGTTTGTGTTGTAAATATGCCAAAATTATTTAATCTTAATTCCAAATCATGTTTTCCTAATAGAGGTGATCAATTTTTCAAAGCCTAGTTTTTCTGAATGGTCTAGTTCTAAAGGGCTTGCAGCAGTCACTAAGTTTTTAGACTTAGCATGTTTCTGAACAGCAGCAGAGAGTTGTGCTTTCTAGCAATTAGTCCTTCATTATGTTTAAAAATAAAATAATACCATTGTTCAAATAAGGAGACCTATAAAGCTGTCTGACACTAACGGGGATTAGAAGTGGGGAGTCCAACTGAAATGACTTAAAGTAAATGTGAAGTATTGTTTATCCCCTGTCAATTTTGTTGGTCAAAGCAAGCATTATTAGAATATGACATTTTGTCACTTTATAAATACAGGGGATGGAGTCTCTGCCTTTTGTATCAAGTGTTGTCAAATGTGTATGTGTTCCACCTTTGATACCTACATAACTTAAAACACATGGAGGAGAACTGATGAAGGAGGCACTGCATAAATAAATTTGATACTTTTTTCAAAAAATTGTGTGGTCTTTATTTTGACTTGCAAGTTCTCAAACATGATCTCTAAGCAAATAATGTGCACATTCTGTGTATCTCAACTATGGCCAAATGGATCCAATTATTTAGGGAAGTCCCCACATACACTGGCAATAACAACTAATAAGTTTATTTTTTTTTTATTAGTGACAGTCCCCTGTGTTATTTTCCAGCAGCTTTATGAAATGCTTCTAACCTCTATTATAGTAGTTGTATATAGTTCAACTTAGTGTGATTTTATCCTGTGCTTACTGTGGCTGCACATCAAACATTCAAATACGTTGTTTTCTTAAATCTAAGTTACAAGAATGTCTCTAAGATTAATACAGTGCATAGTCAGTGTAGTGTCATAGTTATTCCTGCTAATGAAAATAACTTTTCCATCCACTTGCCAGTGGCACACTGGCACTGCTGAGGGAATTAACAAGCATTCCGAAGAACTATCTTAAACTGATGCTTAGGTGTGGGAAAATTTAAATGTACTAATTACCTAAAATTTACTACATCAAAACCAATTTTAAAAATAAGAGTCTTCAAGGAAAAAACAATAGAATTCTTTAAGAAAATTAAGCTAGAAAACAAGCTAGAAACCCTGCTACCTGTGAGTCCAAGAGTAACTGATGAACAGCAACTGTCAAAACCAAACTTACTTAGTAACACATCCTGTTTTTCACTAAACCCAAAATTTTAGTTTGTTGTGATTAAGCCTACCTGAACAGTTCAGCAAAAAGAAACAAAACTGCTTTAATACTACTTTATTGCACACTCACTCATCTATAACAGCTGTTTATGCTGTCTGTTAAAATATTTATCCATTAGCAATATCTGTACATGGCAATTGTTTATTTATTATGACTACTACCACTGCCTGGTGGCATCCAGGAGCCTGGCTGAAAGGTATTTGCAGTGCTGGTTGGATCTTGCGAAGGTTCTTTCTTTCCATAATAAGGGGCAGATGCGTGGCCTTTAACCTGTGTATGAGCTGGTTCAGCAACAAGTCCCTCCTTGTATTCCTTGGCCTGAAGCAGCTTATCCTTTTCGGATACATCTTTGATTTTCTGTTTCATTTCTTCTCTATAATTCTCATTCTTAAGAATCTCCTAAGAACACAGCAGAAAGATAATTAGATAAATCAGAAGTAAATGCAATACATAATGGTGGAATAAAACATTTTAAACAGTCATTTTTTTCTTCATTTTATAATCCAAATTTTTGGGTACACAGGCAAAATAAAATGTGGCAAAATTAATTGTTTTTCTACAACTGCAATTTCAGCCCTAGTTTAGAATGTTCTTCACATTTTGATCATGTTGTTGAAGCAAAACTGCGTTGCGGTGTCCCAGTTTCACTATTCTATTGGATCAAAAAGGAAAAGAAATTAAATACAGTCATAAACAAATGTGAAAATGCATTAAAAATAAGGCTAACTTTTACATTGTTTTCTCTGTGGGACTTGCTACTATATAGCTATTTATCTATCACTTGCATTTCTTCCAGTAACTCACTATGCCTGTGACATTAGGTATCTGTGCCCCAGGGTGCAGTTTTGGGAGAAACAGGTATGCAACCTTGACTCTACTAGTACATAAGCCAAAGCTATGCAAGATTAATAAATAAATAATAACTAAAAAAAAAGCTAGGACAGAACTGAAACTACTGAGATGGTACCAGAGAGTTCATCTTCAGCTCCTCAGCTGAGGCAGCTCAACACCTCCTCAGCTGATGACTGCCTGGCCAGCAAAGGTGAACTGGGCAATGTGATGAGCACGTTAAGCACAGCACCACTTAGGTGAGCTGTATGTTAACTCTAGGTATCCACCAGGTGTATTAGCTAAAATAAATGTACTGCAGTCATAGCAGGTGTAAAATCTTACCTACTGCCTCTGCACAGGTAAAAAAATCAAACCAAAGTGATTTAGTTTTAGAGGTTTACCTCCACCCCTGATAAACTGAAGCAACTATCTGATGCACAATCCTACTGTGAGGCCAAAAAACCCACCCAGGACATGTATTCAGAGAAGGCTCATAGAGCTTGCTGGTGCAACTTCATGAAGCTCTGTACTGAAACATGGTTGGGTACAGGTTAAAGCTGGAAATTCACCAGCAAAGATGACCTGAACTGGGATGTGTCTGCTTCCACTGAGATGTGCTGAGGCAATTACTTGGCTTGCCCACAGGTATAATACAAAAACAGCTGTTAGTAGACCTTGCCATCTTGTTCAGAAGAAAACACAAAGAACTCCCAAAGTAAACACAAAAAGCCCTGAAAAATACTGAAGTCTGGGTTTTATCTGTTAGCATATGTTTCCTATTAGAAGGATGATTCGAAAATTCTGATAACAAGACTTATCTGTGCTTTTGTAAGGGCAGAGATAGTGAAGAGTATTTAGAAACAAAAGTGGAAAGGTGATACGAACTTTTGTTATGCTTTGAACCCAAACAAAACTTAACTGTAACCAACACCACGTAACAAGGAAGCTGCTAATATCCACATTCAGACTGGGATACAGGAGGAAAAAGGCTGACCACTTTCTCCAGATTACAAGTATATGGAAGAGCTAAGGAGAAACTAGACCAGTACACTTCTCTCTGAGCAGGAGACCATGACATTATTTTAGGAATGGCATTAAAATACATGTGATATTGCCAAGAGTTGGGAGCAAGTATGTGAACATTTAAGAACGTTTAAAAAGTCAGGATTTAAAGAAAACCTTAACTTAGAGATATAATGAAAACTAACACCTTTTTCTTAGTTCTTAATTGCCTCTATACTTAAATTCGCAGATGCACAGAGCAGAGGCAAAACACTTCACACACCTATATAGCATGAACATACAGAAGCAGCACAGAAACAACTTTGCAAACTGAAGTGGGGGTAGGGGGAAGAAAATTCTCCCATACTCAGATAAAAATACTGCCAAGCATAACAAGGTCAAATTTCTGACAGTCAGTATAGCAAAACCTCATTATAAGATCTCTCAATTTTGTCCTTGTTTACCAAATGCCTGTATAAATCTACCATGACCTTATTGATTTCAAGGACATTACTCCTATGGTGCTTATATTACCCCACTACTAAGAAATGAGGTAATAAACCTTTGTGATACTCGAAGACTGCATCATAGTCTCTGCTAAAACAGCATTAAATGATTTATTAAAATACGAATGTAATTCACTTACTGTGAAGAGCTACTTACAAACTTCAAATCTTTTCCAGTGATTACTTCAACAAAGTTATTCCTGAAGAGGAAAGACCCACCACATCAGCAGAGACTCTGGAGCTGAGTAAGGCAGCCCGATCTGCTCCCTGTGTAACAACCAGTGCAACTAAGAAAAGGCAATGGGTGACAGTAGTAGGCAACTCTTCTGAGAGGTACGGATGCATCCATCTGCCAACCTGACGCACTGTCTAGAGAGGTGTGCTGCTTACTGGGGCTTTGTGTCAGGCAAGTCACCAAGAGACTGCCAAGCCTTGCACAGCCCACTGACTATTATCCGCTGCTGTCATTTCATGTGGGCACCAGTGATACAGCCAGAAGCAGCCTAAGGAGTATCAGGAAGGATTAAAGAGCCCTGGGTGCAGCCATAAGGGACTCTGGAGTGCAGGTAGTTTTCTCCTCAATCCTCCTTCTCAAAGGGAAGGGATTTGAAAGGGCCAGACGAATCTGGCAAATCAACAAATAGTTATGAGACTGGTGCCACAGCCAGGGGTTTGGCTACTTAGACCATGGGAATCACTTCGAGAAACCTCGTCCACTGGGGACTGACAGGGTCCATCTGTCAGAGAAGGGGAAGAGCATCTTTGGCTGTAGGCTTGCCAAGCTGGTGAAGAGCGCTTCAAACTAAAGTTGCCAGGGGAGGGGAACCTCAATCCATTCCACTCCTACTAGTTTGATGCCAGCACCAGCAAGAGATGCCTAGAGCCTGGAGAGGCATCACAGGTCAGCAGGAGAGCACCTGAAGAGCAGCAGAAAGGAATTCCAGCCAGTAAGTCAGCTTCATTGGGGGCCCAACGTAAATACCTCTGTGCAAACGTACATAGCATGGGGAATAAACAAGAGGAGTTAGATGTGTGCACACCTGTAGGGCTATGATCTTATCGGCATCACAGAGATGTGGCAGGATGGCTCCTATGACTGGAGTGCTGGAACGGAACAATACAGGCTCTTTAGGAAGGACAGGCAGGGAAGGCGAGGAAGGGGTGTCATCCTCAATGTCAATGATCAGCTGGAGTGCGTGGAGTCTGCCTGGGGATGGATGAGGAGCTGAGCCTATGGGTCAGGACTAAAGGGAGGGCAGGGACAGGTGACATTATAGTGGGGGTCTGCTACAGGCCATCTGACCAGGAAGACTGAGAGGATGAGGCCCACTATAGACAGATAGGAGCATCCTCATGTTCACAAGCCCTGGTCCTCAGGAGGCGCTTCAGCCACCCCAGTATATGTTGGAGGGAAAACACAGTGGGGCATAAGCAATCCAGGCGGTTCCTTCTCCAAGTGACACAAAAGCCAATGAGGAGAGGTGCTATGCTGGACCTTATTCTCACCAACTAGGGGGGGCTGGTGGGGAACGTGAAGCCCAAGGGCAGCCTTGGACTTCAAGATGCTTAGGGCAGCAAGGAGGGCTCACAGAAAGCTCACTACCCTGGACTTCAGAAGAGCAGACTTTGGCCTCTTCAGGGATCTGCTTGGTGGAGTACAATGGGATAAAGCCCTAGAGGGAAGAGGGGTCCAAGAATGCTGGTTAATATTCAAGGGTCACCTCCAAGCTCAGCAGTGATGAATCCTAACAAAGAGGAAGTCAGGCAAAAGTGCCAGGAGGCCTGCATGGATGAACAAGAAGTTCCTGGACAAACTCAAACACAAAAAGGAAGCCTACAGAGGGTGGAAGCAAGGACAGGTAGCCTGGGAGGAATACAGAGAAATTGTCCAGGTAGCCAGGGATCAGGTTAGGAAAGCCAAAGCCCTGATAGAATTAAATCTGGCCAGGGACATCAAGGGCAACAAGAAATGCTTCTATAGGTACGCTGGTGATAAAAGGAAGATTAGGGAAAACGAGGGCCCTCTCTGGATGGAAATGGGAGACCTGGTTACCCGGGACATGGAGAGGGCTGAGGTACTCTATTTTTTTTTGCCTCAGTCTTTACCTGCAAGTGCTTCCGCCACACTGCCCAAGATGCAGAAGGCAAAGGCTGAGACTGGGAGAATGAAGAACCACCCACTGAAGGAGAAGATCAGGTGTGAGACCATCTAGGGAACCTGAAGGTGCACGAGTCCATGCGATGCCATGAGATGCATCTGCAGGTCCTGAGGGAACTGGTGGACAAAGGGACTAAGCCACTATCCATCATATCTCAGAAGTCGTGGCAGTCCGCGGAAGTTCCCACTGACTCCAAAAAGGGGAAACATAACCCCCATTTAAAAAAAAAGATAAAAAGGAAGACCCAGTGAACTACAGGCTAGTCAGTCTCACCTCTGTGCCCAGCAATATCACGGAGCAGATCCTCCTGGAAAGTATGCTAAGCCACCGGATCGTGCCTGCCAAATTTGGTGGCCTTCTACAATGGGGTTACAGCATTGGTGGATAAGGGAAGAGCAACGGACATCATCTACCTGGACTTGCGCAAAAGCATTTGACACAGTCCCACATGACATCCTTGTCTCTAAATAGGAGAGACATGGATTTGACAGATGGACCGCTTGGTGAATTAGCTAGACGGTCGCACTCAAAGAGCTGCCGTCAATGGCTCGATGTCCAAGTAGAGACTAGTGACGAGTAGTGTTCCTCAGGGTTCAGTATCGGGACTGGCACTGTTTAACTTCTTTGTCAGCAACATGGACAGTGGGATTGAGTGCACCCTCAGCAAGTTCGCCGAAAACACAAAGCTGTGTGTGTGGTTGACATGCTGGAGAGAAGGTATAGTGTCCACAGGGACCGTGAAAGGCTTAAGAGTTGGGCATGTGCAAATCTCATGAAGTTCAACAAGGCCAAGCACAAGGTCTTGCACATGGGTCAGGGCAATCCCAAGCACAAACACAGGCTGGGCAGAGAATGGATTGGGAGCAGCCCAGAGGAGAAGGACTTGACGGTGTTGGTTGACGAGAAGCTCAACATGACCCAGCCACGTGCACTTGCAGCCCAGAAAGGCAACCATATCCTGGGCTGCATCAAAAGTAGCGTGACCAAGCAGATCAAGGGAGGGGATTCTCTCCCTCTGCTCCACTCTCATGAGACCCCACCTGGAGTACTGCGTTCAGCTCTGGGGCCCCCAACATAAGGAGGACATGGACCTGCTGGAGCAAGTCCAGAGGAGGGCCACAAAGATGAGCAGAGGGCTGGAACACCTCTCTTATGAAGACAGGCTGAGAGAGCTGAGGTTCAGCCTGGAGAAGAGAAGGCTCTGGGGAGACCTTACAGTGGCCTTCCAGTACCTAAAAGGGGCCTACAGGAAAGCCGGAGAGGGACTTTTTACAAGGTTGTGTAGTGATAGGATGAGGGGTAATGGCTTTAAACTGAAAGAGGGTATATTTAATTAGATGTAAGGAAGAAGTTCTTCCCAGTGAGGGTGGTGAGGCACTGGCACAGGTTGCCCAGAGAGGCTGTGGCTGCCCCATCCCTGACAGTGTTCAAGGCCAGGTTGGATGGGGCTTGGAGCAACCTGGGCTGGTGGAAGGTGTCCCTGCCCAGGGCAGGGGGGTTGGAACTAGATGATCTTTAAGGTCCTTTCCAACCCAAACCATTTTATGATCCTATGTGCTTAATTTATGGACTTCTGGGGGGAGGGAAGGGCTTTAAAAGATAGAGAAGAACTAATAAAAGCAACCTATTAATATTCAGATGTCTTAGAATGGCAAATTGAACCAGTATTTTGACAGACAAGTTACTGACAGCTTTCTATGATATAGGTATCTGTCCAAATCCCTAAAATTTTAGCAAAACAGCATATCCTACCTTAAACGTCTATTCTCACCCACCAAAATTTACACAAAGATCTACACGATCACCTTTTGCCTTGCTCTCAACCATAGCAAGACTTATAAAGTCTGTAGTACTGCTCTTTGCTTTCTCTTCCCATGAGTAACCCAGCATCTGAAAATGGAGCAAACAGGAATGCCACACTAGTCGACAGTGCCTCTTTTAAGAGAAGCCATTCTGGAAGGAGTCTTACCTTGTCACAGCACAGCAGAGTAGCTCCCTTCCTATCCCATGACCTAGGAAGTTGTATTTTTCATAAAAAAGAAACTAAGGAGGCCTGCAAAATGCTCTGCTTCAGTGTGTGAAAACAAATAAATGCAAATAAATTATCAGGTTTTAGCGGCCTTAAAGAGTTCAGTCATCAACTTCAGCAAATCAGGATTTCACCATCACAGTTTGCTCTGGTTTTCCTTGTACCTCAGCCCAATTGTACAGGCTTGAGCAGGATGGAACAGCAATTTCATTTATAAATAATATATGCACTGTCGACAATGAGGTATTAAGTTGTATGAGGTATAACATCATCGATCTTCCTGCCTGCTAAATTCACAATAGAGTACTATGATAAAGCTTTCATATTCTGGAACTCTTTTTCCTCACTCTGCCTTGGCGAACTAGACAGGCACATCTGGATGTCTGAGATAAAAGCGTTGATGTTGGGATTTATGGTATATTATATAAGCTACATAAATACTTTTTCCTCATCCTTATTTTGTGCATATTCCGCTACCTTTTTATGGCTAGATAGCATTAAACTACCGACGTCATTCTCTTACCTCAGTTTTTGCCATGATTTATTAGAATTCCTCTAAATGATAATAAAACATTCTAAAAATGATTATTTATCATCTGGAAGCATCTAGAAAAACCAGCTATAAACAGCGGTTCCAGCAGGGTTTACTTTCGAATATTTTGGAAATCATCATGCTATGTAAGTAAGGCGCTAAAGAAATTAACCTTTAACATAAATACAAGAAAGGCTTAATTCACTAGTAACGCTGAAGAAAAAACACAGCCTCTGACAGGGCAAACGCCAGCAGCGGCAGCAGGAGCCCGAATACCCAGGGGATTTTAGGCTGTCTCACCACGGCCGAGGCGCAGGATCAGGAGCGAGGAACAGGAAGCGGAGCAGCCTTTGGTCGCGCTCCCCGTCACCACCTTTGCCCAGGACGGAGTTGGCAAGCGCAGCCGCGCGCAGCCGCCTACGCCGGCCCGACACGCTGCCTTCAGCAAGAAGGAACTTGCTGCATCCTTGGAGCACGCGGCCGTGGAAACCCTTGCATTGCTTGTGGCCAGAAAAAAAATGGGTGTGTTTTGCCTCCCAGCCGCTTACCGCAACGCACTTACCATTCGATAGCTGTCCCAAATGAATTGAGCTTCCTCAGAAACCACATTCCAAATGCTGGTGTTTCTACACAGGTGTGGTGCATTCCCACACCAATTTCAGCTGCCATTTACCTAACCACGTCCAAGGTGACCCAAAAAATGGGAGTGGGGAAAGAGAGTTCCTCCAGTCCCGGGGCATTTTAGGAGACAGCCCAGCTGTAGTTTGTCTCATTCCTGGTTAAAACACTATAGCCACGTGATGCAAATTACTGAGCCTCCACAAAGAACAACGCCATGAGCTAAGATGCTTCAAGTTTTATTTGGGAAAGCTATTTTGCTCTGACATGTCCTACGCCAGACCAGATTTTGAAGACATTACTATCCCCCATAGCACTTTCTTCCCCATCAGATGCCACCCCTGGTTTGGCCGCCCACCTGCCGACAAGGCTGCTCGATGAGCCAGACTAAAGAACTGACTCTGATTTCAGTTGCAACCCAGCAGAAATTTCCCCAAACCCCAGCTTTTGTCACTCTGTCCTTCCTCTGCACACAGCGTGAAGCTGGACTAAAAGCGTGAGGGCTGTATAACTCAGCAGTGTGGTAGCTGTGTCTCTGTGCCAGACTTTGTTTTGCCAGGTGATCCAGCATTATGCAGATTCAGCAGCAATGACCATAAAATAATGGGTTTATTGTTTAAGAGATAAGATGCAAATTTGTTCAGTTATTCAGTAACTAAAGCTGCAACACTCTTGCATTCCTGCCCTTCTTTTAAGTGCTTATATTTCTGGAGTTAAGGGTTGGATTCAGAAATTATTTTTAAGCCTTTTTATAATCTTTTCAAGTTGGAAGGTGTTACATGTAGTTACTTGACCAAGTAGAGCATAAAATCCCTATGATCAACACGGTAGGCTACTTGACACTGAAACATTTAAGCAGCATCCAAGTTCTCAATCTTGTCAGTCATTTGATCTTCAGGAGGTTAAATATGTAACCTAAAAGTACCACAAGGAGAACTGCAACACACTGAAACAGGAGTATTATTACTACTACTCTCCTGAAGTTGTACATGTGCATGCCAAAGTTCTTGACTAGCGTTTAAAAAAACCCAACGCTCTTAAGTGCTTAAAAGCAACCCCAAACAATTCAGTATTTCAAAATGCATACAACATATGGAGAAGTATTCCTTTCAAATGCAAAGAAGATTCATGACATAAAAAAATTATTTATTTGGTCTTTAATGGATGGGGTTACAATTCTGTTTCAGTCAGGAGTCTGCAGAGATCTACAGTATTATCAAACACACAAAAAAATATCCTCTCTGTGTGTATGTGAAAGCACTATGTGAAATGAGTAAGTCTTCAGACCCCCAAATTTTAGAAGCCTTGCCTGTTTTCCCCCTCTCACCCAAGGGGTTACATATCACAGTTTCCACCACCTACACTGAAATTCACCAGTTTTAAGAATAAATCCAATGTACTGCCTGGTAAAAAGCTATGGTTAAATCCTGTAAGCACTTGTATACTTTTTCATCTTCAGTCATGTGAGTGCTCTCACTAAACTGGATGAGACTACTCATGCTCAAAATTAACCATTTCGACAAGTGCTTGCAGGACTGAAGAAAAAAAAAACCTAAAACCAGTCATGACTCACAGGTTGTTACCACTTGATGTATATTCCATTCCACAAAAAAGCAACATTGCCTAATTTTGGTAATTACTTCACAAAACTGAATAGCATTGCCTTTTGAATAAGCATATTCAAATTATGGAGGATCCCTTTTACCTACAAGGAAATGTCTATGCCCTTCCTAGTATTCCAAACATCGCACTAACGGAGTTGACTTGGTAAAACGTGGTGACATCTGGTTTATTTTTGGCTTTCTGTTTTTCAAGCTTTACAGGCTAGATTTTTTAGATTTATAAAGAAATAAATAATGAAAGTTGCCACAAGACGAAAACACATCAGTCACAACATACGTATTGAGAGAGTCCTGATAGTTGTACAAGACAAACATCCAAACCCACCAGACAACAATTTGCTCTTTGAAACCAGGGACGATACGCCACCAATTGAAGGAACGGAAGCTTACGTTCACCTCAAGTGTCCATTACTGTGTCACTACCAGCATGAACCAAATCACGTTAATGCAACAAAGAAATGGGTGAGATGGGCGGAAAATTAAGAAATAAAATTGCTTTTTAGATGTACACCCCACCAAAAAGGCAGCTGGCACAGGAAACATCCGAACACCTGGGTTGTGTTGCTAGGGTCATGGAGAAGGGAACGTGGATTGACGCTGTTAATGTTGGTTAAATGACTGTGCGGAGTTAGGCAACCAGGGAAATGGTCCTCATCAGGACTCTTCCAAGGTATAACGTGCTGAAAATACAAGATCGAAGTGTGCCCCCTTCCTTTTGCCGTGTCTATTCCTTCCATCAGTAGCGCAGGATCACACAGCTGAAGGAGGAGGAGCACGGTGGAGGCTCAGCCAGCCCTGGGTTCGCCGGTGGAGGAGGTGGGGGGCACGCCAGCGCGGGAGGGGAGCTCCATGCCGGCTGGCCTCTTCTGTGGACCCCCACCGAGCAGGTACAGAGGGACTTATTTGACAGCTGCTCCATTAAACACTCCTTTATGGAAAGATCCTGATGGGATTGCTAGGTGCTCCTTAAAACACAGGACAACCACCCCAAGGGCTCCAGAACCAGGCTGGTAGGTGCGGTGCAATTCGCACGACACGTTATGTTTGCCTTTATCTGGTTCCTGCCACCCCCTCACGAGCCATGGTAGGTCACTGGCAGCACCAAAGGAGAAAAAAAGAGGGGCCCCAGCCTGGTGATACTGTCACACATCCTGACACACACGGCTTGCTCCTCTCTCCACCACAAGACCCAGACAGCAGCAAGGGCTGGTAGGACATCCTATCTGGCACGTATCTAAAACCGGCCGTCCCGTTTAGAGCAGAAGAGAGGGCCCTACGGCGACACACTGACCCATTTCTCAAATTCCCATTTTGCAAATTCACTTAACAGCCCAGCCCTTCCACCAGCTGCAGCCACAGAGAAATGTTCAGGCCTTGAACTTTAAAGCTGTGTGTGTCCGTTACGAATACCCACTCCGAAAGTGACTGAAGATCTGCGCGGGCACATGCTGTTCCACACTCACATCAATTCCAAGAAACATGGGTAGCGAGGGGCTATCACACCTGCCTACTTCTTAAAGCAATGTTATGTGCATGCAGATACAGCCCTGGAAAGTCATATTGCAGCTTCTTACCTATTTCCAAAGTTTGGCTGAAAATACAGGCATTAAAAAAAAAAAAAAAAAAAAATCTGTTCTTGGTCAATTAAGGGCAAGGTCAATCTTCAAGAATGAAGAATTATGGCTACCAGGCAACAAGAGAGAAATCACTGCTATTTGCTTGCTGTAACAGACCCTAGTTCCAGAAGCAATGAAATAAAATTTAACGGCAAAATTACTTACCTTACCTTACTCTTACTCAACAGTGGTTCTCCACAAATGCATTAAGTTTATTGAGCAATACTTAACCATAACCGTGGACTAAATACGTATAATACTTGCTTAAATATCTGCAAAACTACATGCATTTTTCTACTTATTTCCTATATGAACAATTTTGATATCTACAAAACTAGAACTATCAAGTGGTCAAACACAGGTAAGAGGCAGAATTCACAGTCCTCCATCTGTATCTTGTAACTGTACAGAAAATGCAAATCCCTCACCTTCCGAAGTCATCTCACAAATTGATATTGCTAAGTTTCACAGAGTACTCCTGCAGCCACAAGGACCTATGAGGTGCACAGCTAGCTGCTGCACAAGTCATAAATGGGTAAGACTAGATCCCCTTGGTAAGTTACACAAAATCCACTATAGGAAGGTCACTGGTGGTGTTGAGCATGTTTCATCAGAACATGATGAAATTTCAGTGATCTTCCATCTGAATGCTGTAAATAACTGTCAGACTTTTATTCCTGGATTTCTGCTCAGTTCTCAGGTCTCTGAGACAGTACTGTACAATCTCGGAGCCCTCGGGACATTTAGTAAAAACTCTCCTTCTGCTGTGCTTCAACTGAATGGCTGGCTGTCTTCATGAAGTGCCATGCAAATAAAGATTACCCTAACTTTCCACGTCTAGGTGTTCATAGTTCACGTTATCATGACATTCACTTCCCTTATTAGGATTTTGCACAGTAAATTTCAGCATTCAGACTACGCTTCTGATGGCAAGCGTGTTTGCTCTTGCTTTTTCCCTCTCCTGTAACAAGGGACTCCTCAGCATCGCAAAACCAACTTGCAGTTTGGCCGCGTAACAGCACCAAAATGAAATGCTATAGAAAGGATAAGAAAACACGCTCGCTCACATGTGTACACAACATGGCCAGAACTACTCCAGAACTTTAAGGCTGGTTCTCAGGCATTGGCAGTACCTGCAGAGTTGGTCAAGTTAAAACTGAAAGTCCAGCTTCCCATCGCCAGCAGGCCCTGCGGAAAAGAAGTCCATGGCTACTCCCTCCCTTGCCCACCCACTTCCACTGCCACTAACAGACGATTAAAGCAGCCAACAGGACAACCTCACATAACTTCTTAGGGTGGCTCTCAAAGCCCATATAATCCCATCCTCCCTTTAACATTAATAAACCACAAATGGAAGTGTCACCTATGTGCCAATTTTTTAACAGTTAATGTGTCTCATGAATTCATAGTGAAAAACTAATCAAAACTTTAATGGATTTGTGGTGTACACTTAACGTCTAGCATGTGCAAAGGAATGGAGATTATATTTAATAACTAAAAGAGAATTTAAGTTAGAAACATATGCAGAACAGTTAAGTTACAGAATATGGTAAACACCTCGGTATCAACACTCATATGAACACTCAGAGCAATTTTACATCTGTACGTATAGACATGTCCACGTCTTTTTCCAAACCAAGACAAATGCACATACAATTCCTGTAAGAAATGTCCTAAGCACAGTTTCCTTTCCATTTTCCTAAGAAAGGAATCTACCCAAGAAACAACTCAGTACTACACTGAAGAACTAGCAAGCAATTAAGATATGTTGTTTTGACAAACGCACTTGAGAAAACAACATGAACCCTCCTGAGTCCTCTCTTAATCCAAGACGAAAAGTACACCACGCTTGTTCAACCATCAATATATGTAAGCTACTTAAACATCATGTTTGTTGTTGAGCCAGTTGCACAGTCCTGATTTGGTTTAGACCACAACTATGCAATGTTTCCAAAAAATACAGCAAAGCATGTATGCTGATAGCCAGCTCATTTATGTTGAGTATTTGGTACTGCAGGCACTTTTATTTAGAGACCAATGTTATTTTTCCCTATGCAAGTCAAGCATCAGATTCTTTAAAAATAGTAATGGGTAAAAACAATTTTGTGGAAGCCAGCTACCACTGCTGAACACGACCAGCCCCTTGAGAAGCTTTTGCCACAGTCAACAAGTTAATTGCTGTGAATGAAACACATTACTCACTATGGCAAAACTTTTTCATTTAGTCTTGGCTGTAAGTATATTAGACTTCTAAACCAAAAATAGCACGCCCTTACTCCTTCCCAGGTACAGAAATAGTTAGATCAATATAAGATCAGGATGTGGCATTACTGCATGAAGGAGTGACCCGTATGGAGGAATTTCACATGGACCTGCTTCTCAGCAGTGACAAATGAAACCTGTTTTTTCTGGATTAATTCTACTGACATTAATAGGAAGAAAGTGCTCTACTTTCCAGAAGAATTTTGTGAAAAAGTAATTTTCCACATCCTGATAGTTTTTTAAAAGTCTGCTCTTCACCTCTGGATCAGTCTAGAAATAGATACCACAAACAACCCTAGGGAAAAAAGTTTTCAACATAAAATCTAGATGGTGGCTTCCCAAGCTAACTCACTGAAAGCAAGGACAAACATGATTAAAACAAAGATTCTTTTAACCTTCAGGACGGGGTTGTGGAACTTCAAACCATTGGTCTATCTCGTGCTTCAGATTATTGCGCTGACACCCCCAGGGAGTAAAACGTTAAATCTAACGCTAGAGAGAAGTATCACAGTGCTGGACAAAGGACACAGGGCAAGCAGGCAAAAAGATGCTAAGACAACTTGCATCGGTTCTTCATCTTACATGTCACTCAGTGAAAGGGAATTGTGGGACTCTCCCCAGTCTCCCCAGAGAACAGTAAGGGTGGATCTAAAGAAGCCTGAAATAGTCTAAAAATGCTAAGGCAGCCATTTCAAGATTGCTGTAATTAATTAAAGTGCGGACTGCTTCTGAAAAGTGGTGGTCCTATCCAGCTGAAAACCTACTTCCCCAAGTAATTTTGCAGTCAGATCAGTTCCCTGATCCAATTCAATCCAGACCTGCAGGAGTGCTCTCACAAAGACTAAACAACTGGTTTGCTTAAAAGACAGGACTGCTTAAAGCACTCATAAAAATTCAGCCTAAGATTTAGGGCAAACAAAACAAAACAATACTGTTGTTCAAAACATAACTTCTGAAAGAAAGCATGCAACAAGGCTTTTATAAAACCTGCATCATTTGAACTTCCAACAGGAAAAGAAAAGCTATTTCAGCACACAGACAGCAGTGCCTGAGAACAAGCTGGCCAAGAATAAAATGAGACTGGACGTTAAAAGGTTTCTGACCGTCAAAGGACTGATGTCCTAAGGCAACTTTCCAAGAGAAAGAGCAAAGTTGAAAAACCACAGACAAAAACCCTAGCTAATTTCATTCAGTAAGTTTTATGAAATTTTATCTAATATTATGCAGGCTTGCCAATGACCCAAAAGGCTCTTGCCTCTTTTGGGAGCTATGGAAGTCTTCATGAACTTAAGACAAAAACGTTTTCCCTAACAACAGCCACTATTTCAGCCTCTTGGCTACAACAGCTAGGTTGCTTTTGCCCATTGCACATGTGCTAGGGAAGGAAAAAAAGGAGGGATGAGAAAGGACTGATGAAAATCCATCAGCTTTGCACCAAACTGCACGCAGGCATGCATAGCAATGGGGCTCTGCTGCCTGCAGAGAACAGCCGCAAACTCCCAGCAGCAAATCGGTGCTTGATTAGCTGTATGAAAGTTCTCCAAAATCACATGTGTGAAGTGAAGGACTCGTGAATGACAAGAATGGCATAGCTGTGTCTCTTAGGAGGGTTATTTCAGCATCAAACATTCTGCCATTTCCAAAGATAGATCAGAATTCACAGATTCTGAGCAAGTTACTGTCATAAAACTGAAAAGCACCAGGAAAGAGGGAATCTTTCCACTTGGTCTAAAGCTTTTTGTAGTAATTAAGACTTGCTGTCTTGGCAGATTCTTCAATGTCTATAAAACTTCTCAACCCTGAAGCTCTCCCTTTCTGCGACAGAAACAGCTGATGTAACCACTGCTAACAAAAGTGCTTTTACTGGAACAGCCAGTGCAAGTTGAAACAGCTGAATATCAACATGATTTATAATAGTTGTGAATGCATTTTATTTTGTATTTATTAGCGTTAGTGCTACAAAAATTTTGGAAGAGTTTCCGGAAGTAGCTATTGGTGAGGATAAAAACTATCACCTGTGGAAGAGATTCAGGTTCCCATAATTCCTTCTGTCAAAAAAACCTTCTTAAACCAAAGGTGAAAAGCATGCTTTTGTACCTCTCTTACCTATCAGTGCTATTTCACAAAAGAGTCCTCGTTTAAAACAGCCTCAAACTATGGTTTTATTTATAGACTGGATCATCATACCGGTCAAACCCCAATTCTCAGCATTTTCTGTGTTGCAACAAAATTCTTTCTTTATTCTAACAGACACACCCAAAATTCTCACACGAAAGACTGGTTGGTATAATTTGATAAAAGTAATTAATTATTTAATTAATTAACTTAATTAATGAGGAAGATTTTGTTGTTCAAATTTCCTGGTTTGAATTTTCTTCAGAAGTTACAAGATTTAACCTACTTTAACAGCTGTTCGCTTTTGTCAAACTTATTTTATGAAATTTACTTTTAATTCAAGTTAGCAAAAGAAGCATGTACTTAAAAGTTGTAAGTCAAAATGACGAAACAAAAGGTTTCCATACAGAAAATGTGTTCTGTTTTGATAAACCATTTCAGTTTTTCCCCTTCACTAATAACTAACTGAAAGTACTCTTTACCCAAACCACGTAAGAAATGCTTGAGACCTCAAATGTTCTCAAAAAGTGGGAAAAAGCTTTTCCAAAAGCTTCCTGTGTAACCCATTCTTCACAGCCCAACTGGCCTGCACAGCAAATGTACTAATGTGCATAATGTGCGCATTAATAACTCTGAACGAAAAGATTACCTTGCCAAGTCCTGACAAATTTAGTTGCCCAGTAGCTTATAGCCTGAAATACATTTGGTTTTCCAGCTGAATGACACAAGCTTACCTTTTTACTACGAGCTTCAGTGTCTTGTGTGAACCTTTCACCAGACAGATTGCTTCTTGTCGGAAGCCAGAAAGGCCCACATCATTGATGCCAACAATTTCATCCCCAGCCAGTAACTTGTCCACAGCTGCAGCTTTGCTCCCATCTTCAATCTGAAGAAAAAGCATACGAAACGGTTGAATTATTGAGGTTGCATAGTGCCACCTTTACAATAAGTTAATAAGCTTTCAATATTGGCTTCATTTAATTAGTACAATAATTAAGTGCTTAAAGTAATTTAAAAAAATACATTCAAAAATGCTGCAAAGAAAGAGCAATGATACACATGCAATTAGAACAGGAAAGAAAAGGAAGGGGGGAAACCTTCTGAGAAAACTAGAAAGCTTCATGGAAATTTGGGAGTCAAAAGCATCTGTAATCTTGAGCTCTAGATTGGATATCAGGAAAAATTTCTTCATGGAAACAGTTGTCAAGCACTGGAACAGGATGCCCAGGAAAGTGGTCGAGTCACCATCCCTGGAGGGATTTAAAAGACGTGTAGATGTGGCGCTTAGGGACACGGTTTCATGGTGGACTTGGCAGCGTTAGGTCAGCAGTTGGACTCAATGATCTTAAAGGTCTTTTCCAACCTAAATGATTCTGTGATTCTGTGAGTCTAAATATAGCTGTAGGTGTTGAACTCTTTGCAATTCAGGCCCTCAGCTTTCTCAGTTTCTTCCCATCTCTTTAGCTGTCAACACAGCCTCCGGCTTCTGAGTTGCTTGGGCTCATGATCTACGCATTTAATTTTATTCCTCCCTCACTTGCTCACAATCCATATCCCACCTCTTCTTGTAGATTTGACATTTTGTCTTCAAAGCAATGACTTTCATTTATGTCTTCATTACATTTTGCGTTGACTACAGTATCTCCCAGTCCCACATTATTAAATGCCAGTGAACCTATAAAGAATAATTACTTGTAATTGCCCCGACTGCAGGAATCTTCATAAAGAAGCCATCTTCTGAGGCATCAAAGTCAATCAACAATGAGATAAATCCAGAGGAAACCCAACTTCATGAATTCTGAAGCTCACAGTACAGGTTTTAGAACACTCCAGCAACAACAGTATAAGTTAAATAACCTAATAAAAAAAGCAATATCTCTTGATGAAAAGTGCATTAGGATGATCTCATACACCACAGCAGTCTCACTGCAGGCACATAAAAGCTCTCTTTATATAAGTTTAGGATAAATGTTCTTAAACATCTTCAGACCTGTAAATCTAAGCCAAAAAGAATGCAATGAAAAATGCTTAGTCTTATATCCCATTCTAAAAAGCTCATTATTAATAATCAAGCAAATTTATTTCCAGAACTTATCTTAATAAAACTACAGATAATTAAAAGACAGAGCAAGTTTCTGTATCCCAATACATCTAGTTCTTAAGCTATGACCTGCCCTCTGACCTGCTTTCATATCCTCTGAACATCAAGAATTTACCAGAAAACCTAATTATCGCTGCAAATATTCAGTAAAGTTGAAAACAAGGGAGAAGCAGTGGAAATTGCTTATATGCAAGGAAAGATTTTAGTTCAGAGATGTCAAGTACAGAGTGGCTGCCGTACGAGGTACCCTGAAGTCAGGCAGAGCTGAAGAACAGGCAGCCTGGGACTCACGGATCTCAAGCCTCCCTAACAGGCAATTGCAAGTCTTTCAAGTGTTCAGATGCATTGCTTGGTTACTACTAAATAAACTGCATTTTGAGCTCTGAACCCCAGTAGGTTAGAAAAGCAGCGCAAAAACATTAATGGAAGTCTGAGTTCAATCACTAGAACTGTAGGGAGGTCAAACGGCCAGGGACGGGGGGGGGAGAAGAAAAAAAGTCCTGTAAGAGGAAGGACACATTTTAAACTCTAAAATGTGGATGCCAACCCTTATGCCCCGAGCAAGGCACCAACCTAATGACAAGGGGTGAGAAGGCCCTGGGCCCTGCCACCTGGGCCTGAAGACCTCAACAGGGTCTTTTTTTGTCTTAAAAAAAAAAAGGCAAAAATCTGTCTCCTAGGGTTTCAAGGAATGTTCATTGTTCTCAGTAAGCATGTTTGTTTTTTCTTCAGGCTGGCAATGCACTGACAGCAGGGAGTATTCAGTTACCCCCTCTGAGTTTTCATTTCAGCATGGAGACTACACATTCCACACAGTGCAAGCTTCCCAAAGAGACTCTGGCTGTCCAAAACAACATTAATCAAAAAGACCTAAAAAAAAAATATTTTAAAAATCAAAACCTGAGCACAAAGCTGAAGCCATCTTAGTGAAAACTAGAAGTGGCTTTCTTTAATATGTTGTCTCCAGATCAGCTGCAGCTAGGGAAAATAAAAACTACATATCCATTCACAGTAGAAGTCTCCCTGAGCTGAACAAATTTAAACATAAACCTTTCGTAGTCAGATCCCTGAACAGCTGTATGAATGCAATTCCACTTGACAATGCACTTTTAAGTGGAAATGGGAAGGTTACCTAGACAGGAAAAATACAATGTCTTCAGTTACACTAGAAGTCCTTTAGTCATAATGACTAAACAAAAGCATTAGGCTTTGCATACATCTAAAGAAACGCAGCCAAAAAAAAATCCATGAGGAAAAGACCTCTTCAAAAATATTGCCCTACTAACCTGCCTCCTCTGCTCAAACTTGAGACAGTGCCATTCCAGCTTTTCCTTCAGGTTTTCTGTTTTTCTGTTTACTAGTGTTACAATGTATTGTTTTTATTTATCTACCCATTGAGAAACTTTCCATCTCATCAGACCTTCTCTAGAAGCGTAAATCCCAACCAAAACATGTGAACATTTTAGAACTAGCAAATACACTTGAAAATTTCACAAATATTTTTCACACCTCAAACATTAATGTATTTCACTCACCCATTTACAGAAGCAGCTATGCTATGCTGTGTTCAGGATTTAAGCCCAAGTTTTAAGATTTAAGCCCACATTATTTATCTAACTAGCATCCATTTTTTTCTGAATTTCAGGTGCCCAGAAAAAACAGGCCAATAGCTGAAAATAAAACCTTGAAAAGGCAGAGGGAGGTTTTAAGACACAGTCTTTCAAGAACAGTCACAGAATCATAGAATCGTTTAGGCTGGAAAAGACCTTTAAGATCATTGAGTCCAACCACTAACCTAACACCACCAAATCCACCACTAAACCATGTCCCTAAGCGCCACATCTACACGTCTTTTAAATCCCTCCAGGGATGGTGACTCGACCACTTCCCTGGGCAGCCTTTTCCAATGCTTGACAACCGTTTCCTTGAAGAAATTTTTCCTGATATCCAACCTAAACCTCCTCTGGCACAACTTGAGGCCTTTTCCTCTTGTCCTATCACTAGATACTTGGGAGAAGAGACCAGCACCCACCTCACTCCAACCCCCCTTCAGGTAGCTGTAGAGAGTTATGAGGTCTCCCCTCAGCCTCCTCTTCTCCAGACTAACCAGCCCCAGCTCCCTCAGCCGCTCCTCATCAGACTGGTGCTCCAGGCCCCTCACCAGCTCGGTTGCCCTTCTCTGGACACGCTCCAGCCCCTCCATGTCTTTCCTGGAGTGAGGGGCCCAAAACTGAACCCAGCACTCGAGGTGCGGCCTCACCAGTGCCCAGTATCTGACATTTTACTGAAAGGAAAATATAGAAATAGCAAAGTCCTGTTCTCATACAAGATTCACTAGTCATAAGAAACCCAGTTCTGTCACGTGTATCCATAAATGTAATCATATGGTATATAAATAGAATTGTTTTTAAATAGAATAGCTGTCAAAGTCTTCAGTCAGGCTTCATCAGCAGCTCTTTAAGAGAAAAGGCTGATTGAATAGGAAAGTCAGTCAGCAACAATTTAGTATGAGGGCTAATAATCAGCGCTTCAGTTTCATTCCCGTTAAGCTAAAGGAAGTCATTTGACATAGATGTCACTAGGAAGAGTACAACATAAATACTGATGTTTTCCAGACTTCACAGAAGCAGGAAAAAAAGATGGATGTATATTATAATGTTGTTGCACAATATATCATCCATATGATTACCAAGGGGGTATTTATACGCTAAAGACAAGAAAATGTGTTCTTTCTCAAGCCCCCTCCCCAATAAACTGAAATAAAAGAAATAAGAAAACAATGCCAAAAAAATGAATAATTTCAAAATTTGAAGAAAATGTTGAAAACAGATTGTGATGAAGCAGGAATGTAACAATATATGCACATTCAATATATTGGTATTAAAAGCTTTGTGTGTGTAATGCAGGTTCTAGTGAAGATTCATTGACTTGTATAGGGTAATCAGCAGCTCCTAGTAGCAGTTTCAAAGGTTAATCTGCCTTCATTTATACCTCTTTAGCTGATTTATCATTTGCAGCATTAAATCAGGAGCAAGATAAAATAGAAGTGTTGTGTTGAGTGACAGTTTCTGAAGTCGCCTGCTTACAGAAGCACTGATTGAGCCCTGTTCAAGAAACAGCTTGCAAGGGCCTGGGAACACCAGTGCCACAAAGGCTGCTGGGTAGGCTTTCAGCATTTACCTTCTAGAGATGTTGAGACTCTGCAGATCTCAGGGTACTTTCCAGAACTAAAAGCAGCTCTGCTGTTACATCCTAGGGTGAGATATTAGTGGGGACTGACTCCTGAATTTCTTAGTGTAAGGACTCTGAGGGGTGATTTCCATCGCCAAAGCATTGGTTCTTCCATCTCAAAGTCCTGAAAGCTAACAGGAGATTTTTCCTCTGCTTACCAGAGGGAAAGGAAGTGTCAGTCAGTCTTTGAAAATTAGATGTATGTGTTCCAGAGATTAATCTGGCACTCAAATCTGGAGGAAAAGACATTTAAAGGTGTGGGGTTTAATAAAAATAAATGGAATTTCTTTACATTTCATAGTAAGAAGTCTACCGATCTTTCATGAGTTGTTCTATTTCCCTGCATGTGGCAGTATCAGTTGTGAAACAAGATCAGGCTGTGAAGAGCTTTCCCCATTGCCTCTGAAGAAAAGCTATTGGAAGATCTTTCTTGTTCTTTGCATTTTTGTATGTTTATTGGAATTAAATTTTACTGCATTACAGTAATGAGACCTTCATTTTATACTTTCTTATTAGAAAATACAATGTCCTACTTGTCGCATATGGGAGTGAGTATTAAGTGATGGCAATAAGAGGCATTTATGGCTAGTAAGCTAGTTATTTATTCTAGTTCATCATGACTATGTCTGACTGCTTCATAGTAGTCTTTTAAGAGGCACAAGTAAATTTATAAAGAAAAAAGTATAGGCTTGTATCATCAAGATGCTGATGGGAATATCTGACATTCTAGGAACAGGCAGTTTGCAAAGTTCCATTTTGGAAATATCCACAAAAATGTAGGTTTTTGCTTAGTAGTTGCCCATTTCTGCTATTCTTAGATTAGCAGAACAGACAATTGTAAATAAAACACTACTAGCTTGTAAGATTCTTTTAAAATACAATACCAGACTCATTAAGAAAGTCAGTAATTTCTGATGTGCTTAAGCATTTCATTTGATGTTCACAGAGCATTGTATTTTTATATTAATTTATATTTACTTTAGATTTATTTATAGATATAATGATATAGTATATATAGAATTATATTTTTATATGTTCATTTTTTATTTTAGTATCATATTCTTCTTGTTTCTTTCTCTCTGAGATTTGTTTTTAGGTAAAGAAACAAGTGGTCAATACCCACATTCAGAGCCATAGAGACATAAAGGCAGTATTTTCAAAACTGACCTATGCATTTCGGAGAGTTAAGTCTCAGGTGCATGATAAAATTATGGTGATTCATGAGTTATCATTTATCAGATAAACTGAATGACTGATATTAGATAAGCTGATGGGATCAAACAAAAAACTTCTGAGTACGATACATGCTTGGATTCAAAGTGTTTTAAGAACAACCAGAAATATGGCTATACTAGTTCAGAGCAGAGATGGAAATATTTTGATAAAGGACAGTAGATAGGAGTAGATATTTTGATCATTTCTCCAATGTCCAAATGCTTATAAATTTGATGTAAATTCAACTATATTTATAATCCTGCATAAGTTGTTAGATAAAAACAAACATAAAAATGACTTCTGCTATTCGTTGAAAACTCTGATTGTGTGTCTGAATCTTACAAAAAGTTATGGGAAATAAGCCGCTCTGGTGTGAATTTTTTTCTGCTTTTGTGAATATTGGCTATGCACTGTAACTAAATTTTTCATTTTTTTATAAGAAATCCATAATTTTATAATAGAATTTGTCTCCTGCGTAACTAAAAAAACAAAGTATTATAAAAAGTGCAATTATTAAGAAGAACAGAATTTTTCTTACACAGTGGAATTTAATCAAACCCCATCAATTTCATTAGCTCTAAACGTTCCTACTAATAATCTGGAACTTGACAAAACCTTGACTGAATTGCAGGCTGAGTTCTGCTGAAAGTTTGCTCACTTTCCTGTTGAGATACTGATGTAGTTGGTTTTAAGTAGTCTCTACAAACTTCGATCCAGGAGTTCAGACCTTCCAGAGCCTACCTTTTCAGAGGGCCTCTTTCCATGGCATTGCCAGGAGGCTATGTTACATGCCTGGCAACTCGGGATGCTTTGGAGACGTGCCACCTACCACAGTCCTCATTTTCCCATTTTTTGAGTTCAATAATGGTTGTTGTCCTGGTATCCCCAAATGGCCATGGGGCAAAGAGTCTGTAGACTCTGAAACCAAACTCATATGTCATCCTGATAACTATAAAGCCTTGAACCTTCATGAGGTAGTGAAAGCAATTGCCATCCTTGAGAATTTCCTCAGTAAGCGTAACAAGAAGTTCAAATTCATTTAATTCATTAAGAAGCTACTGTGCTGCTGAGAAAACATAGCTTCAGAATTTCCATGGTTTCTAAAACCATTTTGGTTTTGTTGTTGCAGACTTTTAAGTGTTTTGTAATTAGAATAAAAGAAAAAAACAAAAACAAAAAATTAAACTGAAAATAATGAATTCCAATACTTGAGGGAATTCCCTTGCGGCCTGCAATGACCTCCTTGCTTATTTGATTTTTTCCCCCCCTACAAATAGGGTGGGTATTAGCAATTTTCTTGACTCTTCCTTTGAAACTATCTTTTCTCCCCTGATCTTAGGTTTATATGATATAATTTAGTAAGTGTTTGGGAGACAAAGAAAACACACTGTTTTCTTTCTTTGTTAATTGTTTCATCTTTGTACCGCTTTTAATCCTTCCTATAGAAAAAGGAAAAGAGCAAACGTCTTTGTAAATCTACTCTGCATCGTTGCTGGGCTACTAATGACTGGGAAAGATAAATTAGTCGAACTCAAATTAGGCTAGTGCTCAGCAATTCAGAACCCAAGATATAAAATAGCAGTAGTGAGAGAATAATTCTGGACCATTATTGGTTTATAACAGGCTCGGATTATTATACTCTTCCTTACTAGACTGTCTCTACTGATGATGCCCTAGGTGCTGGGTACTGAAGCACTAACCCTGTGTGCTTTAAGCTCTTTTGGGTCTAAATGAGTTCTTAGTACCTGGCAGATACTGTCCCTGATTGCTCTCCGTTCCATCACCGTTTACTTACCTTTGGTTGGTAGGGGTTTCTACTGATTTTTTTCTGGATGTCCTGCAACCAACAAAAACAACGTCATGGGCAAATAAACCCAAAAGCTAATAAGTTTTGTCAGTTTGACACAATTACACAGCATATACCACTTTGAACAAACAGGTGGTTAAGCTGTATGTAGGCCTATTTTCCAAATAGGAACACCTATAGCTTTTCATTTCAGTGACTTTGATGCTTTTCATAAATTGGGTATTATATATGTACTGCTGCGACTGTCTCATTATTTAGGGTGAGATTCATGTGATGAAATTTAGATATCTACTATGTATGCTAACCACTCTATACTCCCTTTAAAATCAAAGAAAGCAATTCATGTAGATGACTGACAAGTCACTCACCCTCAGCATGACTGTCCCACACGTAGGTGTCTGTAATGGTGATGCTTAAAGATAAATCCCAGCCTGGCTTTCTGTGGTAGGGAAAAGATTTACAAAATGAAGTGGAAACAGCACCCACCAGAACACAGACACGAGAATGTGCCCAAACAATAGGTTTATCTGGGTATTTACACATATTAATTTTGGGCTTCTTACCTCTGGCTTTCCCCTTAATACATATCCTAAACAACCTGCAGTAATAATAACGAAAGTTTATCTTCCTGTGTGTTTTCAGTCTAATTTTAATCTTCTTTAACATGGTTCAAGCCTGTTCACTTTTTCCTTCTGAGATAACACCAAGACTTTGTTTATTTTTATATTAAAAGGAATTTCGACTTACCTATAAAATATAAAAAGAAAATGCTGAGGGTGGTGAGGTAATCTTTAAATTATTATCCTCCAGATGAGAAGGCAAGTGTATCACCATCTTTTCATTTCTTACTAGAAAGTTTGGTACCACAATCTTATTACATAGTCTTCAGTGCTGAGTGATTTCTGAGCTGAGGGGTAAAGCATCATTAAAGATCTTAGAAATATGCATTTCACCTCTGAAGAGAGAGAACATAACTGAAGTATAAGCAAATTCTGTGTGATTTAGTCCATGGTAATAGATCAGCTGCGAGCCTTCGGAGATATTTGTCTGCCAGGGTGTCAATAATCATGGTTTTTAATTTCCTTAAAGAAATGTTCTGTGGTTTGACCAGTCTTAGAGTTAAACCTCGCAGAAACTCTACAATGAGTCTTTTAAAATGTACTGTGTTGTATGTGCAAGACGGTGTTTTGAATAACATGGGAAAGAGTGTGATTACTGTTACTTTGATGTGAACAAAGACGTCTGATTTAAGAAAAGTGTTCCCCATTTTCCTCATTGAGACTGGCATTAATTTTAAAACTTATGCTCCCTCCTAATTCTCTATCCTTGCCTCACACCTCCTCCAAATGCTGGGAAGTCTGAGTTCTAAATTATAATTAAGGAAATAAAGTCTGTTTCTGCAGTGTGCTATAAAGCATTGGTATTTTTGTCTTAATATGCTATCTACATTCCAGCTTTTTATTGTATAAGCAAGGAGGTGAAGTCCAATAAAGAATGTAATCATATCCACATGATGACAAGACAGACCTAGGCAAATGTGATGAAGAATTCAGTCACGCTGGTGGAGCTTACAGGCATCCCAAACATCCTACCTAACCCTGCAGTCAGAACAACAGAAAATTTACCTCTCTACCTCTCTTCCATATAATTTTGTTTCTTATGGCTCAGGTAACACTTTTCTTCTCAAGACTGAGCAACCTTTGTACTGCATTTTAATAGATGTGAATTAGGGAATAAATAGAATTTAATTGTTTTACTCATCCATCTTTTTCAGGAAGTCACCTGGTTAACACACAAAAGCAGACAGGGTTTAAACTTTCAGAGGGGTTAGCTGTGAAGGTTACACCATCTCTGACTGACCATTCTGTAATGGTTCAAGGTCTGTTTTCTTAAGTATAAGACCTTGTATTGAGTGAAGGACTATTCAGTGAGACAAAGCTTACAGAGAAACCTAATATATTTTAGTAGGTTACACCTGGGGGAGAAAAAAAAAAAAAAAAAAAAAAGCTTACACAAAAAAAACCCCCACTTTAAGTTTTAAATGAAAGTAGCAACTTTTGATGCTGTATATAGAATTATTTAATTGTATTCACAGTCACTGTATCGTTCTAAAGTCTGTTCTCATTTCCTCAGCCATGCTGCAGCCACATATACTTATGTGTTCAGTTTCCTTGCACCTGCTTTTAGTAGGGCTCTTATAAGTTCTCTTTGGTTTTGCTCTCCTCTTTTGCTGTTACTGTATGGTTTGCAGTAGAAATTTCTTCACTTCAAATACCAGGTCATGCAGAGAGACTGTTTAGCTTTCAGGGAGAATGGTGATGCTATTTTAGTCAAGTGGGACAGAATTTATATGACCCGACTTTAGACACTTAGGAGTCTTTTCATCCTATGATGCACAAGCTGGACAGATGACTCGTATCCCAAAAGTGATTATTCTTCTCCATTAACTGCAAAGTGACCTACAATTGGGTGCCTCAGATGTAAACATCTAGGGTGGGATTAGGCTCCAGATGCTAAATGTAGATGTCTGCATGTAAATTAGGTGTCAGCTCCGAAATGCAAAATGACTAATTGAATTGCCTTAGGATGTCCAGGAAATCTGTATGGAGCTGTCAGAAATGAGAGAGACCAAGGGAGATTTCGACTTTGCAGAGTGGCAGCTGCATGCCGGATGGAAGCCCCTAGGGCAACCTAACTGGCACCAGGCACATGCGTTTGGGCAACTACATTGAGCACATAGTCAGTGGCACCCAGAGGATAATTCAGCTCAGTCTACAGAAGATACCCGTGGCGAAAATCACATCACAAAACGTACGTGTCTAGTACCTTCGATATTCATCGTGATTAGGTACCATTCAAAGAGATGACTCTCTTGTAATTCCTGTGTCAGCTCCTTGTGGATGTCTGATATCCTAGGGCTTTGTAAAGACCCTTATGTTTGTGTAACTAAGACCAATGTTGGACCATCATTAAATGTAGATGTTTTAAATGCTTTCATCTTAAACTGCATCCCATCCCTAAAAATAGGTGAGATTAGTGTTGCTTTCTAATCTTTCTCTCTCGTTCCACTCTTCTGTAAAATGGACATCATAATACCAAGCACACTGACATCAGGACGGTTTCTTAAATATGTTATAATGTTGTTATAACTCCATTAAAATAATTTCATGAAATTTGCGCATGAAAGCAGTTCCTGCTAGCTGAGGAACCAGTCCAGTAGTTGTAAAGTGCTTTGAAACCTTTCAGTAATGAGCACTATAAAACTGCAAAGTAATATATTCTAACAGATTTTTCTTAATTAGCCACTAAAACTGTAGAGTTAGATCTTCCCCCAAACAAAATTTCATGCAAAGTTAAACATTTTAACTGACTTTTCCATTTAAACATAAAATATGCTCGGTTCTCTCAGACAAGGAAAAGTCCCTAGTCCCTTGAATTTGCTTTGTCTCTGCGTTCCAGCAGTAATCGGTGTGACAATTACCGTGTGATGAAGTCTGAAGATTCCTGAGACAATACATCATAACAGAGCAACATGTTCAACTTACATTTAATGGACATGATGATGCTTAGCTAGATGCAGGGAGTGATACATTATGGGTAAACCACAAGAGACTTTTAAAACCTTCAACAGGGCTATATTGCACACGCGGGGGGGCGGGGGGTATACAAATTTCCAGAGCACTAGAAAGAAAGTCACATTTAAATTTGCCATTTAGCTGTCAAAATACGTCCTGCTGATTGTGCTACCAGTCAACAGAATGCACATTTCATACATATCATGCATGAAAAGCAAAATACTTTGAAAGATATCACAGACCTACAGCACAGGCCCATTTCCTCTGGAAGCAGATGAGTACCATTTAACCGTAGCTCAGTTAATGACTTCTGTCATTGTGCAAATCAATGAGGCTTCTACAATGGTTCATTTTATTTATTTTCCCTTTTGAACATGAGCAAGTATAATTGTATTCTTTAATTAAGCCAATTTTAATTCTATTTTGCATGCTTAAATACAATATTTTTGTACTATGATGTACAGCCCTAGACACACAAATAATACCTAATAATACAACAAGCATCATGTTCATTTCTCTGCTCCTTTTAGCAGCCTTCCAGTGAAAGCTATTTTATTTGCCAACACTGCTGAGGACCTTCTAAATGTAAGGTCCTTCCAGTCAGCAGTGAACTTTTATTTCAATAGGAAAATAACTGATGGTAATAATAGCCCAAAGACAAATTATATTTGCCAAGAGGGAATTTATTTCTGAGCAAGGAAGGTAAGGCATTATAGATATAATTCTACCTATATAACAAATCCTAGGCACTTGGCCTAAAATTGTATGGAAACCCAAATAGCTGAAACAGCACAGCAAGATCTTAATTCTAAGTACTTTCCTAAGAGTATATCAGAAAATACAGAATACCGTCTTGCTACAGTATTTTAAAGCAAATATGAGTATCTTCACCGAATGTCATGCAGCATCAGATATAATGTTTTCCTTCTTCGCTTTCACTTATGACTGTTTTATTATATTTTTAAGCAAGCTCTGCATTCCTTGATGAAAGTAACTTTTTTTTTTGACTGTAGCCTTTCAAAAGCTTGTCCAGCCCTGCTGATGTTAACTCTTAGAGCAATATTAAGACAGCCAACAAACATTTTTCATTTATTATCAGCATATTAGGGTCTGTATATTATTTTCCCTCCAGTTTCACTGAGTTTTGTATTGTTTAAATACATCTGTTGGGATGTTGGATGCAAAGCGAATAAAGTAACCTGTATTTAATGAATATGTATTTTCTTATTTTTCAAAGGAAAGAAAAAACTGGCACAATGTTAAATGGTTAAAATTAACTGAATTAATTCAGGCAACTAGTTCTCACACTTCTCACTATCTCACTGCCCTCCATAGTGATGTGTTCCTTCACTGTGAACAACAGTGGTCTCCAAGTTTTGTTCCAAAGCCATCTACCATTATTGACTTTGTTTTTCTTGTTTTTCTTGTTATGGACAAAATTTTCACTCTAACCTTCATAAATTTACTATGATGTTGCAAGTGAGCTTGGCATGTAAAGTTAAACAAGCAAAACAAAATACAAAGAATCCCTCCCCCCCAAATCATCATGACAGAATCCTCAGAGAAAACTAAGACTTCTACATACATTCATCACTCGAGTTCACCACATTCAAGCATACTGGATATTTGGTGTTTTTTTCTTTTTTTTCCTTTTTTTTCCCCCTCTAAATTTTAGGTGATTTTAAAATTAAACAGCTTGAGATACACTGCATGTTAACTATTCAATACATGTTACCTAAAGAGTGTTTGTTAGTATAAAATGGTAATCACATTTTCCTTTCAGAGAGAAAGGACTTCAAAATCAGTCTTGCATTGTATTAACTTGGTTTGAATTTGACTTCAGTTTAAGTATTTCAGTAACATCAGTTAATTGCATCAACCACTTTTGATAACACACTCATGCCAAATGCTATTTTCTGTTATAACATTATATCTGGAAAAAACTGTAAGACATAAAAATAAGCAACTCTGTTGAAAACACACAAGAAAATCTGAATTGTGAGGTGACTGAATTTTAGAGAACCAGTTATATATTCAACCTGAACATGACTTGAGTTTTTCACTTACGACTACCATGATTCCACTGGTTCACAGTGCACCTCCTCGGGCCTAACATCTCCCTGGACCCCAAATTATCAGAGTCTGTAGAAGCATCCTGGGAAGGATTGCTACATGTTTACCCTATTGTTCCAGTTCTTCACCACATCTTCACTTTTCATTATAGTTTGAAACAGGATACTGGACTAGGCAGACTTGTGATCTTACCTAGGAAGGCCATTTATGGGAAATCAAAAGACCATTTCATTTCTCTGAAGTTAGATTAATTTTCAAATTATTTAAAGGATATTATTAACTGATAACATTGTGGCACTATCTGTCCTACGGTTCTCTATATCTCACATTAACTAAATGCAACCTCTTCTGACAGCACTGTGGAGTGTTCTATTCACTCCTGGAAATGAATATTGCTACCTACAGTTACATCCTCAATCTGTGCAAATTGTCATGGCTCAGTTGGAAATTAGTGCAACTATAGTAATTTATACCTGCTGAGGATGTGGTCCCTGGAGAGTGATGGGGAAAAAAAAGGTAGAAAGCTTTACTGATGTCTCACATCTAATTTAGATTCTCATTTAGGCCTTCTTGGCCAAGTTCTCTTCCAGTGCTACTTCCCTGAAATTAATGGAGTTATGCCAGCAGGGAATTTGACCTGCTATTTTTGGACCAGAGGTTCTTATTTTCCAACAGAACAAAACATACTCCTCATGGTTGAAGCAACACGGGAAGTCTTTAGAGTTTATGGCAAATTCCAGGCTGGACAAAATAAGCTGGCGATCAAGCTATGACTGGTTATTGTTCAAACTTAATTATAGTGCAGACCAGTTGCTCAGCTTTCCTGTTTCATGCTGTAAGCAGCATGTTTCAGACAGGGAAACCTTCCAAGTTGGCTCCTTCACCAACCAGGAGACTTTGCCAGTGGTTTAGTTCTCATTCAGAGAATAAAATAAAGGATGTCAGAAGCCAGCTGCCTCTAGCATTGCTCCACACATTACTGCTCTATCACTTACTATTCTCTTGTGATATTTGTCGGTGTTTCTGTTGAGACTCAGGCATTTATTCATTCACTGAACAGAAGCTCTATAAAGATAGTGATGAGGGTATAAAACAAGCCTGCAAAAGCAAAGACTCCAATACTGACCAGCAAAGGACAGGACATATTAGCTGCCAGTGAGACACATGACGTAAATGCTCTGAAGTTTTAGAAGCTCAAGGGGAGATGCAAGATAGAGCATATGAGAAAAAAGTGACATTTAGATGGAGTTTAAGAGTTTTAAATCAAGAGAGAAAGCATTTGTTCTCAAAGATTCAACTGACAAGTTATTTGACATTCTAGATTCAATTGCATTTTGTTAATGGTAACTTAAGTAGATGTTATAGGAGTTTCTTCACGATTTCTTAATACAGTTATCGTCTTCTGCTGAACCCTGATATCCAGTTAAAGTCCAGTGAATCTGCGTGCTAGATCCATGATACTTCTTTTTTCCAGCTGGATAGGTGTGATAGAAGGATTTTAGTATTTTCTTTAGTCAGTCCATGACAGGGTCTGGATTGTTATGCCTGAGTCCATGATATGGTGATTTATTTCACCTTTTCAATGAAAAATGAATTTTAGATAATTACCAATGTGTTGACGGAAAATGCTTCCATCTTTCACAGAAGTAACATAATTTTCCTATTAAAATTATTTAAGGGCAGGGGAAAGGGTGTTTCCCTTTCTCTCCCTGTTCCTCACTTTCTGCTGGGGAAAAGTGCAATTGAACTAGACACCAAGCTTGGAACGCAAAACTACTGCAGTTTAATGAAAAATGTCTGCAAGGCTGAAGCTTGTTTATTTAGCAAAAATATCCCACTGTTAGCTTTCTTTGTACAAGTCTAAAAGAAATTATTAGTTTAGAGATGCAGCTTGTTGTGACTCGGCATACCAGTCAGCTGATGAGATGTTCTGATGCTTTTCTTTGAGAGTCTTTGTTCTGTTGTTGATGAATAACATTAGTCACTTTTGATTTGTCAAGTAATTTCAAGATTGAGGAAATCTGGAAACATTACTTCTTTCAGACTAGCTTTTTCTCTCCATGTAATTTTCCAATATATCCAGGTTTCACGAGCTTTTTACACTATTCACACCAATTTCAGTATCATATCTCAAATGTGAGAGCTACCAGATCTTAGAAAACCTCCTGAGGAATCCATGAATAGTTCAGGGCACTGATGAGGGTTCTCTGGGTCTCTGTCTGCCCACTGTGTGTCTGTTTTAGCAGTATTGGAGGAAGAAAAGATACAATACCATGAGATATATTGAAAGGTACTAAGGAATTCATATTCACTACTTTAATAAGAATATGATCAAAGTTCAAGAAGGTTTCAAACCAAATGAAGTTATTTGTCAGATGCTGCACAATTAAATTGTGCAACAGGATATTGGGGAAACCAGAAACATAAATAGGTTCCAGACAAATTAGAAAATTCACGCAAGATAGGTCCAGCAGTGACTATTAAATATGATGATCCAAATTCAAACTCTGTTGCAGAAACTCGCAAATTGCTGCAGGCAAGAAATATGCCAAGAAAATAATTGATCTGCTTATGTCCTTCTTATCTTTTTATAGGAATATTACTACTAGCTGCTGTTGGTCATCTGATTCATAGCATTATTTTTTATATTTTTAAGTAAAAAACTCAAAACTTTGTAATATCAGTCAAACACTATGAGAAGATATTTTAAGAGCCAAATGTTTCCCTTATTTCAAGAGAGAAAAAAAAAAAAAAAGCTAACCATACTGAATATTGTTACACTGCAAAAAAAAAAAAAATTGGTAAAGGTGGACAGAGATTCAAACCGTGTGTCTTTTAGCCAGTGATTCTTAATGAAATTTTAATGCAAATTTGAATTTCAGATCCACGAGCATATCTTCTATTTATCAAAATTTTGAAATCATCCCCAAACCTTTGATATTGAAGTATATCAACAAATTAATTTGTGCCGAGATTTTTTCCTAATTACGTTGCTAATGGTTCAAAATAGAATTGTTTGATGGTGAAGAAGGTATTACTACTCAGCAGTATTTCTTTCATGTGCAACTCTTTATTGGTTTGATAAAATATTATTTACAATGAGAATAAATTATTAATTGTTCATTCTTAATTAACCTACAAACCTACAGAGGAGCAATAGAAAAATACAGATGCTTATGTAATCTTCTGGAATCATGCTTGACAAAGAGGAGAGGATATATTTAAAGAGACTTGATAGATGTTGTAAATAAATGGAAGTATAGTAAAATCTTATTGTATCCCTTAAAAGCAGTTCTGTTATCACAACAATGAAAAAAAAATCTTCATTTCAGGCTAAGAGTGTAAGGACAGTTGGGATGAAGGAAATTATAAGTTGTGTATATACTGAGCACAGTGAACAAAACAAATCAAATCTAATTTCCCAATATCCCTTGCAAACAAAGTGGTAAATTAACAGTAGCTGATTTTGGGAAGGCATATCCCCATACATATATTACTAAGAGAGCTCTAACTGAGCAGACACATTTTATCAAAATATTTTTTCATAGTATTTCACTTCTTACCAATAGCATACAAAGAGAAGAACAGAAAGGAATAGAAGTAGCAAATGAGAGGCAAAAAGTCTTTTAGCTTCTCAGAAGCATATAAGTAAAACGTAATATTTAGCCTTTATATAAAGATCCGTGCTGCAGAAATGATTATGAAAATGTACCTGCCTAGGCAAAATATATACTTGTCTAGTTTTTGCTGAAAAGATTGACGCAATAATAATAGATAATGTTTGGTCTAGTATCTTAATAATCATATTTAACTAGACTAGTTTATTTTCTTATCACAAGAGTAAGTAAGATTTTGTAAAGTGGTGTTTTTAAAGGGGAGTTGCATTTAGATTATCGAGTTGCTTTTGTAGACTAAGCAAATAAAATATTGTGACATACTATTTGAGAGGGAGGGTTGTAAAATTTCTGACCTTTCATGTGTATATCCATTTTGTTTGTTCAGTGTGTACTTAATGAGCAAGCAATGTGCTTTAGCTTGAATAATGGACAATTAATATGTTGTCTCTTAGCTACGTTCACAAACCTACCTTTTATTCCTTGGTAGTTCCCCTCTTTCAAAGGAGACTAGCAATTATCTTCGACCCTGAAAGTCTGACCTACCTAGTGTGACAGAGTGAATCCTGTCTTAAGCCACTACCCAAGAGACCAGTAAAAATTGGTCACCTACCACATATGACCTTTAACTAAATCCATGGAAGACTGCAGTGGAAATCTTGGGAGGTACAATAAAGTAATTGTTTAAGACAGGATTATCTTCCAGAGGCAGGACAGGATATGAGCATTTTGTTCTGATAAGGTTTATCTTCCTTCGTTTAAAATACTAATACTGTCAACAAAGTATTTTTTAAAAAGCTGTTCTTTATTGGCAATGCTAAGATATTTCCCAGTGCATACCCAGTCAGCTTGCAGAGAACCACAAGTTAACTAACAAAGCCCATTACTGTGCTGACATTATTGATGATGCTATCAATGCTTCAGGTAGACTAAAAAGGGAATTGCGACTTGTTTCTGGGGCCAGCCTCGCTGCAGTCTCATCTCCTCTGGCAAGGAGCAGATGGGTTGTTAAAATCTCAAAAGGCTTCATTTACACCGTGGCAAAAAGAAATAAAACCCCCCTCCTACCTATGAATTATATAGCTGCTGCTTATTTTTGTCAGGAACATGTTAAGAACATGACCCAAAATGGGAAAGCTCTCTGAGAATCCCCCTAATGACTAAAATTAATGTGAGAATGACATAGATTTTTAGAAATCACATAATTGTTACATGACTCTCTTATGTCCTTGAATGCAGAGACAAAATTACAAATGTAGATTATTTCTGGGGAAAAGACCTTGAAGTAATAGGTAAGGTTTTTTCAGAAACAAACCTCAGAACTTTTCTGTGAACATGTGGAAGTTAGAGTCAGTGCTGTAGTACAGTTGAACTTTCATAATTCATTCCTGTCCTATTTTTTTGGTAACAAAAGAATAAGTTGCAGAAGATTTTGGCCTGTGAGAGGACAGATTTTTCATTGGAAGGTGTTAAACATTGTGTGAGATGAAGGATACCAACAGGGGAAAAAAAAAAAAAAAAAATCAGGACAGCAGGAGAATCAAGAAAAGAGACTAGAAGAAATAGAAGAAAACGGAGACTGAGGAGGAAATTATGGCAGAGCTGCTCAAAGTTGTGAGTTCAAAGATGTGTAGAGTTTGACTCTAATGCAGTGAAGAGATGGAAAGAGAGTGAAGAACGAGTCAATAAATCAGGAAAGTGCTGACACCCTGGCTTATGACAGCAGCACTAAAATAAATATTAAAAATTTAAATGAGCAGTTAGTTCCTCTTCTAAGAAGGAAGGTGGCTCCTAGAGTGAGAGAGCAAAGGTATCATCAAGAGTGCTTTGGAGACGTGAGATAGGAAGGTACTTTCACATATCTGCACCAAAGTTTTATAAAGGTAGCAATGGAAAAGAGTTTCTGCTATTGATGAAATCTTTCAACAGTGACAGGCGAGCTACTGGGGAGATGAATTGTTTCTTGGTACTGTAGTCCTGTTTGTGCAAACTTTCTGAAAAGCATGCTGGTTCTATACTTGCAGGCAATGCATTTTAACCTCCAGACTCCTCCAGGGGTGACCTCAAAATTAGAAAAGGAAATAAAATATGCTTTATCATCATTGTTTTGTCAGGTTTTTTATTCAATAAATTGGTTCATCGTTCTTTTATTTAAGGAAGGAAACAAAACCTGGGAAATTACAAGATAAAAAAAAAAATTAAAAATTGCTGGAAACTAAGTGTAGTTGCTAAGTGCAACCATACACTAATTTGCTGCCTCATATTTTAATCCCAAACACTTAATGTCAGGGGAATTAATGGCTAAAGATATCATAATGCTTATGCTGAATACATTATAGATGTAAGAGGATTATTCTGATCAAACAGATGGAAATGCATATTTCATCACACTACTACAACCTTAACTCTGGCCCAAAATAAACAATGTTTTTCCATGAGTGATTTCAGAATGTAAACAGAGCATAGCACACAACCCTGCAGAAAAGGAAACAGTTATGGCTGAGATTTTCAAAAGCAGCGAATGTATCTGAACAACTGTTTGACTCCCTGGGCCTCGTAAAATCCTTCCTAAAACTCTAATCTTTGTACACAGCTAACATGTCTAAATGAAGAGGTAGCTCTGAAATTTATCAATTCATAACATTGTTTTTCCTCTTAAAATCTCTAGGCTCGCTTCAGCTGCAGTTGGCATTTTGTACAGACTAATACAGTACTATTTTTTTTTATCTCTTGCTGAGGTAGACTTAACATTTGAATGTATAAGGCGTACAGAGGGTTCCCTGACTAGGACTGAGGTGCTGTTTCTGGTTACTCAAGGTAACTCTGTTTATATATTATTAACTGCTCCTAATCCTGTACTGATTTTCTCTTTTGCAAATGGTAACCTGCTTAATCTCTAATAAAATATTTGAACATAAAACTGTAAAGGAAAAGGCATTTTAGGGCAGAGAGCACAGCTTCAAGTTGCTACTTGATTTGTATGTGAACTTAACACATGTTGAGGCTTGGAGAGTCATTTTACAATGCATAAAATACACTTTGTCCCACCCTTTATTAAATTAATGTAGCTATCCCCAGGTTCATAAGAAAATCAATAGAAACCTCTGGACTTTTTTGCCCAGTGCCATTACCCCTGCACTTTCCTGTCTCTTGGGTCAATCCAACACCCACACAAGTCACTGGGAAGGATTTTATAAGCTTCTGCAGATGCTGAAGCATCTTGGGGATTCAGGACAGGAAACCCACCTGACATCATTGAAAAGATACCCCTTCTGTCTCTCTACCTCCCAAGAAATAGAATTCAGTTCCTTTTTAAAAAAGGTCTCTGTCACAGGGGAATTACTTGTGTTGCACTCTTTACATTCAGTTTTAATGCAGAAGTTGTCCAACACGTTGATAATAAAAGCCACTTCTCACAGTGAAGTGTGAGAAGAATTTCTCACATGGAAAGAATGGAAGAATTTATACTTCCATGGATGATCTCTAAAGTAATTACTGATTTCATTTTCCCTACCACCATTTTAAGAATTCATCTCAGTTCTTGCCATTGCTTATGTTTTTTCATAACATTTAATTGGTTGGTTTTTTTTCTATAACTGCCTGGATTTTTCTACTGTCTCCAATGGGGTCTTCCAAGTAGAAGACTCCACAATAAAGTTCAACCTCACTGAAAACCCTTCTAAGATAACTTCTGAATTGAATCAAAATAGCTAAGTACAGTAATGTCTGTACTTATTTTTTCCAGAAGGGAAAAGGAATGTATATATAAGCACACCTGAATTTATATTTGTCTATCCACATGTTTCAGACATCCTCCTCACCATGAAATTCATGACTCTAAGTAAGCAGTGGCAGTACACAAGTTATTGCAGTCTGAGTATCATGCACCAGTGCCATAAAATACAAGAACATACTAGATGGAACTCAACCCTTCAAAATTCTGTGTTATTCTGATCTATTTTAATTTTCTATTCTAGTTTATGAACCTTCAAGTAATTTTCCAAGTGTTTCACCAATTCATCTCAGCTTTCTTGGTGGGGAAAAAAAAGTCATGTGAAATGTTGACATAAATGGACATGGAGAGGATGTTCTTGTAGGGCACAACATTTCTGGCGCATCCTCACAAACTCAGACTGGGCCACATATTGAGGAATATTATTTAATGGGACCTTATCTATTAACCTGTTTTAAATCTGTGTATAGATGCAGAACTCCCTTGATTCTATAAGCTGGTATCTTCAGAAAAAAAGCACCAAAATAAGAGCAAGAGTATAGCTAAAAGAGTCAACACTGATATTCAAACACCATTTACAGGCATCTACAGTAGTTTCTATAATTTCAGTATCTACAGTACGCATTTTACCACAAACATGTATTAAAAGTTTAGATAATGCCAGCTACATAGGAAATAGTAAACAGAAAAAAACCAACCAAACAAACAAACAAAAAAAAAGAAAAATAGAAAAAAAAAGAAAAAGAAGAGACCTGTGAAGAGAATCATTCCATCGTTCCATACTGAAGACCTTTCCTCATCCATGCTTTCTGAGATGGGGAATTTGTTTACTGTCTTTTGCATTGTTGGTAAAGGGAGCCTCGCTTGCACTAGACACTTTGTCTTCAGATACTGAAGTTAGTTTAAATGTCAGTATCTCAGAGCCGTAAACCTACTCCCAGCCTTATTCACAAAGGCTTGCAAGAGGATCCAGAGGTAGGAATGGACTATCTTCTTCCTAATTTAATGAAGTGGCATTATTCAACCGTTCTGGTTGAAAGTCAGAACATCTAAACTGGTAATATAAAGTTAATCATCCAACACGTGGCTATTGAACAGATTTGGCTAAGTCTCAGCTTGAGTTCAGTAATAGCTTTTTGATTATTCAGGTCCGACTGCAAAGAAGTCATTGCATTATCAGTGTTACTGCTTCCTGGTTCCTGTGGGTTTTGAAAACTATTCCTAGAGCAAATGAGAGAGGAAAGTGTGCATTGAAGTCACTCTTCTGTCTCTGCTGGAAAAGAATGCACATGTAATTTCCTGTAATGAAGGAATAATATTCTGTACACAGTGGTCTAATTAACAACTTAGAAAAACACTTTGCCATACTTCTTCATAAACTTGTGGGTGAGGATAAGAATGAGGCAGGGAAGAGAAAAGTTAGTTCTTGAATTAACGTTCAGGAATGTAACAGATTTTTTATGCAACACTAAAGTAATTATTATATGTGATATTAAAGAGAATGGATGGAATTAATTAGATATCTTTTAGTACTACAGTAATAATAAGTTCTTAAGTTCTTGCAGCCAGCTGAACCGATGAATGCGTACAAAACTCAGTTTTCTTAGGAAAACTATCATTGTTGTGGATCAGATGAACCATTTATCTAATGCAGTATCTTGCCTCCAGCCGTGGCCACTGGCAGCTAGTTCAGAGACAAGTACCAACTCACCATAACAGACAACTGTGGATTTCTAGCTGAGGACATGTATCAAGGAGATTCACTGCTGTCTTGAAGATAAGGCTGGCTGTACTTAAATCTTTATCCTACATGGTGTAAATGCACTTTTTTTCTCCTCTTATCCTTTCAGAATTAGGTTATGCTCCCAGTGGCAGTGTTGCTTTATGGCGGGTAGCATTACAGTCTGCTTCATAAATAAACAATTGAACAACTCACTGAAAGAATTTGGAGAAATACATGTTAACTGATTGCTGATGCTGCCGACCAGTCACGTTCCCAGCCAGTAGTCAAAAGTCATATCATGTCTTTCTATTCATTAACTTTGTACGTGGAACTGGTAGTCACAAAAATCACTGCAATTCATTTTGCTTTCAGCCATATGTGCCCTCGTGGTATAAGGTGCTCTAGCTATACTATGCCAGCATATAGAGGGACTGCCCTTAAAGACCAGCCCCCATATTTTACAAGTTGTCCTCTGTACTGAAACACCAAGGCTATAGGCTACTGTCAGGCAAGAGAACTAGAAATACCACCTACTTCCTAGGAAGTCTTCAATTTCAGAAGAAACTCAGGCCCTCTACAGACCAGATTGGTTTAGAAAGTGTTTATTCCCACAGCTTCCCACTGGAGTCAGCACTCATCCCTTTGCAAAATGAAACTCCAGCTAGTTTTCTCCATCTGTTACATTACCATTTTTCAGTCCTTCATTTGTTACCGTTTTCTGTATTTACTCCCAGCAGTGCCTAAATTGTTTCAGCGCTGTGAGACTGATAACAAGGAGCCAGAGTAGCATTTGGGGATTTTCTTTCTCTCGTTCTGCAAGACCCAGAAACTCTTCCACCAGAAGCTTAACAATGGGGAATTTTTAAGCTATTGTTCCCATTTCTTTGTATCAGCTTTCAGTTTCGAGGATATCTTCTACAGGGAGGGGAAGAAGGGTGAAGAATAGGAAGGCGGAGAAACTGGGAGATGTTTGATGATTAGCTGGGATGAGACAAGAGAGAGGTGTGGTTATTGGGAGATGAATCATACCCCAGGGGCTTCAGGAGGCTTCATGTATGCTTAATGCTTCTAATTCTCCTGGGCTGTAATTATCTCAGGATAGGTAAAAGAGCTATTTTTAGAAATGTCAATTTTCTTGATTTATTGGAATTTAAGAGCTCAGGTAGCAGACTCAGGGAGTGGGATTTAGCAGCCCTGTAAAGGTTGAGACACCAGCTATTTCAGAGTAATAATCTGAGAGGAAGGAAACTCTAGATTTCTCCATCCCAGGAAGGCCAGCAGACCTTTTGAGACATTGATTTATGCCTAATAAGTAGCTCTGCTTTCCTTTTCTCTGCTCTGTGTATTTTCTCCATTTGCCTTTCTGCAACCAACTCTTTAACCCTTTTTGCCTGTACTGTCCCCAGTGCCTCACTTGGAAGGATCCCCCGGTCCTTCTTCAGCTGTGGTTCCATTTTGCCCTGTTCCCATACCTCCCCAGACTGCTTCGAAACGAGCTCATACCTTTAATCAAATCCCCTTCTGTGTCTTTTCCGTCTGTTTGGTTATTATATGCATCCTCTGTGTTTTCACCATCCCCAAACCAATTGCCTCCTTAAGCATTTTCATGTTTGGCACCAGACGAGGGTTGAGGTTGTATGGAAAGCAAAAAGTAAGGACAGGCGAAGGAATCTCAGCAGAGAGAGCTGCTGAATCTGTAACCTGTGGAAGTCACGAACAACGCTCTGCTGTGCGCAGCTCTCACCCCACTTAGAGCCTCAGCCTGTCCTGCTGCTGAAAAGCAGCCTGGGATTTGACATTTATTACATGATATATTTACTGAGTTTCCCTTTATGTCCCGAAAAAAATCCACTTCTTCCCGGAATACACACACACGTACATAAAAAAAAAAAAGGTAATCTTATACATTGTTAAGTGCCGGAATTACAGACTAAGAGAACAAAATCTCTATCCAGCAAATCATGCAGCTGCTGTGTCACCATGTGCTGTTGAAAAGAGGTCTCTCTCTATTTTTGATTATACACAGCTGGTTGATTTAAGGTGCAGGTTCCACAGCAGAGAAGAACATGTACAGCATTATTCATTTGTTTCAGGTGCAATTAACTTATTGTTCTGTCTGGGTTCCCTGCTGAGTATTTATTCACAATGTGATCTTGAGCAAATCAGTCAGGGTCCTGATTCAACAAACATTTAGGTACATTTACTGTCGTGGTTTAACCCCAGCCAGCAGCTCCCCCCCACGCAGCCTCTCGCTCACTCCCCTGCAGTGGGATGGGGGAGAGAATCAGAAGAGTAAAAATGAGTAAACTTACAGTTTGAGGTAAAGACAGATTAACAGGTAAGGCAAAAGCCACGCACACAAGCAAAGCAAACCCAGGAATCCATTCCCCCCTTCCCACGGGCAGGCAGGAGTTCAGCCATCTCCAGGACAGCCGGGCTCCATCACGCCCAACGGGGACTTGGGAAGA
>JAVJGG010000027.1:21552415-21571982 GCA_035590195.1 Aviceda cuculoides
CTCTGGGTAAGCCCTGCTCAGCAGGAGCGAAAACATCCCGCTGTTATCAGCACTGTTTTCAGCACAAATCCAAACCATAGCCCCATACCAGCTACTGTGAAGAAAATTAAATTTACCCCAGCCAAAACCAGAACACTTATTAAGGAAGGTCTAATCACACACTTAGGTGTTTTGCCAAAGTCATAAGCCCAAGAAAGTTGCATAATACAGCATCTTTTAAATTTTTTTTCAGCACAACTTCATTAAAACCACTGGAGTTGTTCTGGATATGTGCCAGGTTAATGATGACCAGAATTTGAAAACTGTTGGTTGCCTTTCCATTTACCAGGAAAAATCAGAGGATTCTATCAGTTAATGCTGTTATATCAGTGTTTACTCAAGTTTGCATATACACTGCTAAACATTTTTCTTTCATCTTTTAATCCCAGCCTTCCCCAAATCCTTTTTTTGTTAGCAATATAAACAATAGGTGGTCCCTTTTAAAACTAAATTAATACTCTTTGATGAAAAATATGCATGAGAGAGTTATGCATCTCCCTTAGATCTTAAGAATGGGTATCTGTGCCTTTATTTTAAGTTCTTGTGATCAGAGAAATAGGTGCTCTGTGGGATATAGTGTCTGTAGTATTTGGGAATTCACTGTCCCTAGGGAGAAATTGTTATCTCATCAGATAGAATAGCAGAGTGTTTCCTCCTTTTAATGATTTCGCTTTATAATTTGGCTCTTGTAACCCAATGTTAAATGCCAAGCAAACCCCAGTTCATTATACTAATATATGTCCGTGTATTATTTTGATAAAAGAACTCGTGTGAGCTGTTTTCTTCAGGCAGAAACCCACTGCAGCTAGTGCTGTGAGGAGGAGATGATAAAAATGTTTGAGTCTTAATGACCTACTGTACCATATCTTACGCATCACGCAGCAGAGCGGCTAGAGGCATTCACGTGACGTGCCCCTCTGCTGATTTGAATAGCTCCTGGGAACCCAATTCAATGTCGTTTGCAAGTTTGCCAAGCAGACCTTTATTGATCAGAATGTCAATTATGGTTTCTCATATGCTTACGTTAATTACCCTGTCCAAGAGACTGTGGCAGAATGAAGGCTATCATGGCTGATATTAGACTGTCAGACTATGAATTTGTAGCTCCTTGAGAGCACAGAGAGAAACATTTCAAGGATAAAAACGCACTGCAGATTTCGCACACAGCAGCTATATGTCATGTTCTGATGTCCAAGCTCTTTCTAATATTTTCCCTTTCAGAATAACAAAAGTTCTCAGGCCTCGTTAAAGAAATCATAGCCTGTTTTCATGTGCAAATAAAAAAAAATTAACTCAGAGAGCTCAGAAAGGGGATTAGGTTTATATGAATTAGAAGGTCATGCAGGTAAAATATGACACTGAAAGTGTTACCCATTTTGATGTACAGAGGAAAAGTTGCATTCTGGCATAAAATCTTAAATTCCAAACCAGGTTCCTTTAAAGAGATGCTGTCAGTTTGCTTTTGTATTTCTACTATTTAATGATGTAATAGTTCTTGGGATGTTTCCCTCCTAAATGAATAAAGGAAAAATAAATCTAACAGTGAGTTTAGCAAGTGTATTTCATGCATCTGACTAAACTTTTTAATTAAGTTAGATTTATTCTTTCCCTTGCCTAGCTACAATCCAGTAAATAATCACAAGCATGTGTACAAACCACACCGACTCTGAATGGTTAGCATACAGGGAGCCCTGCTGACACAACAGGGCTTCTTTCCTGCTTTAAAATAAAAATGCGGTGAGTGTTGTAGATTCAGGTCCCGTTCTGCGAATGTCTTGGGCAGTGCATGGAAAACCGGCAGGAAAGCAAAGAACAGGGAGGAATGTGCAGCACATCAAAGCTACTTTTGACTCATCATTTATTTAAAATTGCCCCCTTAAATACGCAGCTCAATCTAATTTTTCACAATCCTATTGGAAATGCAGTACTTTGTCAATCTGTGCATGTTAGATTACCAAAGCATTAGAGACAAGCTGCTGAAGAAGTTTGTAAGTCCACTTTGTAAACTATTTATCACCCAGGATGTAAACATAACATGGATTTTGTTACTAATTAAAAAAACCCTGCACATTTAAGAAATGAAATTGTCCCCAAACCAAATTCTTCAGAGCTTTCCATGAATTACAAATATAAACATATTTTGGTCAAATCAAATATTCATTAACTTGGAAATTAACTGTATTTTAAAAGATTTTCTGTGAACTTATACATTAGGAAGTATTGGAGCCTCTCCAACAATCCATGTCCTTCTCACACAGTATATCTGGAACAAGGTTTCATACCCCCTTGCACAGAGCCAGATATTGAAATAGTAACCTTTTATCTCAGAAGGTAACACCGATTCTTCCAGGTATTTTATGTTAGATATGTTTCTGCCTTTTCTTTTTTATGTATTCTGTATATTGTCCAAAGCAGAGAAAATCTCCACAGCCCTACCATGGTGAAGATGCCAGAGAGAAGAGGAAGAGAGAATATTAACTTGTGGTTTCTGCTCTAATTGAGTATATTTTAGCTATTTTAGGGAAAGTAGGTGTCTGAATCAGGCACACTGTTCTCTGAGGGAGAAGAAAAAGTTCCCTTTAGTTATTTCCAAAATCATTCTAAGAAAAGTTTCACTTCAGTAGAGTACAGTAGATTTTTGAGAAAAATAAGTGTGGTGTTGATTGAATAAGATGTATAAGAAATTCTTCTTGGAGTGACTTAGAATGTCTGCTGCATTAAACCATTCAAATAACATTTTATAGTGGCAATGCTAAAAAAAAAGCCCAACAACCCTTTTATAGCAGCAAGAATGAGGTACTATAAAGAGTGTACCTTGTGCAACCACAAAATTGCCTTTGTCTCCTTGCTCTTTCTGTGCTCTTGAGTTTATAAAGCTTATAGGACAAGCTCAAGGAAAGTTTTCTCCTTCTTTGTAAGGAAGGGGTAGGAACTACAGGAGTAAGATATATTTGGGGGGGTACGGGGGACCAAATGAACCCGACAGAACAAAACAAAACAAAGCAACAAAAAATCCCACATTAGACCTCTCATGTTTGTCATCAAAAAAAGAAGCGCAATATCATATGTCCCGAACTATCTCACTGAGCACAGTCTGCCTTTCTGGGCTTTTATTTGCTATATAGTGTTCAAAGCAATTTTTTCAGCAGGTTGTCTCCAAGCAGAAATAACATAGCAAGATGAGCAGCTTTAGGGGATCCAGAGGAATAGTTCACAGGAAGGCTGCATAGTCATAATACTAAATCAGCACATTTCCATACTCGTCATTCTCTTCACCATATCCTCTTTGGGGGGCAACTTGTGCTGAATAGGGACATGCATTAGAATATAGGTAATGGGCATCTAGAAGAGGTATTCTCAAGGTGACTTGTGATTCTCGTAGATACTTTCCAGATCCTGTTGAGTTTTATCACAGTACTTACAAAAGGTCAGTACCATTATCAGAAATAATGCTTCAGTTATGATTTCATGCACCATCTCCTCAAAACTGCTCCATAATCCCTCTTTTAAGGGACCTGTTAAGCCATCTTTGGTAAGGGTGGCATAGTGGTTTCGTGGGTCACCTTCAACCAACTACTTAAAACTTCATAAAACAGGAATAGTAGCACCTCTGTATTTTAGAGGGCTAATGTGGATGAATAAATCAAAGGCCTTCAGTGGATATTTAATGACCACGTGTCATTATAAGAGTCACTGCTTTTTAGGAAACAGGTGGTTGCTTGTGATTTATGTAGTTAACACTAAATGAGTAAAGACCTGTTCAAAAGAGCATCAAAAGACACTCTTAAGAATGAAGGGGCTTTATTTACATATTGCTTTTTCTTTTGTACAGTTACTATCTCATAAGGGCATTAGGAAGATAGATTTATTAATGTATGCTAGACTGAGATGTATGGTGATGAGCACCAGAGAAGCACCATTGAAACAAATAATAGTTTCTTACTCAGTTGAGGCTTTGAATAATGGCATTAATTAGGGTAGGGAGAGTCTTACTGAAATTAAACTAAACAGCTTTTTTTTTTTTTTTTTTTTTTTTTTAAATTGTAAACCACATGGAGCAGGGGGGAAGTTGAAAATAACCTGTTTTGGAAAAAATTTCCACACTGTTGGAGAAACCCCGGAATGTCTATGTCTGTTTTTCTTTGTTCTCTATTTATACATGTGTAGAGGAAGGATTCATTATTCCAACCTTTACTGTCATCATAAATCTCCACACAAAACCACCTAATTATATAACATTTTTGACATTTTTCCTTTATGTGCATGTGTTCCTTGTTATCCTATCCGAATTTCTCCAATGTTTGTAAAGAAGTCAAGTGAATAGAGAATGAAAGGGCAAATTTGTAAACCAGAGCACATCTGGATCTGCCCAGAGGAAGTGGAAACACCTGAGTGGTCACCTCCAGATTCACTGGGTAATGCATAAATTTGCATATTTCTTGTCCAGATAAACTTGTGTTTCAGAGGAATAGTTTCACAATTGCTAATACACACACATAAGCACACAGACACAGAATTATAGGACATGTTTTCTTATTTATGTCCATGAGAATGTAGATTTACACACAGACATTATATATAATGTGTGTGAAAGTGCATGCACTCATGCATCAGATAGAAGCTGAATTTTTACAATATTCATAAAAGTATTTCTCAAAATGAAATCTAAAAATCAATTACATGCAGTAACAAGAATTACCTCAGCCTTTAGCAAAAATATTAACATTATATCTAGACAATTTTTTTTCAAATAAATATTTTACAAATGAGATTAATCCAGATTTTCTCTAGTTTTCTCCAGGAGTACATGCCACTCCTGCTCTACAAACATATTGTTGAAGTCCATTGTTGTATAAATAAAAACATTACATTTCTGTGGACAAATGAATGAGAGGCTCCTCTTTAAATTTGATACTATCATTTGGGCACAAACCAGTTGTCAGTTAACGACATCTAGTTTTATATAAGTGACCCTAATACACTTATTGTTTCTATTTCATAATTATATCTCTCAGAGTCTGTAATCAAACCATGCACTATGCTGGAGAAGGCTGTGTGAAGAGAGAATATAGGAAGGTATAAACAACAGTCACTTGTGTTTTACAAAATGACTAGTGGAAACCTGCCCCTGAAGACGTGCTCCTTAAGACCTGTCTGCTATTCCCAAACTTATTAGTTATTCTACAAGAAAACACAGCTTCTTCCTGCCAGCCTTCCCTCACCTACTTTAAGACCCCTGGGAAGACTCTACACTGCAAAAACCCACGGAATATTCTTGATTTGGAGAACAGCTCTTTTCGTTGTCTGTAGCTGAGCTGTCACAATCACTAATCTGTTCTGAAAATATGTCATCTGACCTAAAAAGTTTGGTCGCCCATTAATAACCTTCAGAGCTACGCAATCGCCTCTGCAATACGCGCGTTAATGATGGATGAAGCATCCAAAGAAGAAACTGGAGCGCATCAGAGAAGGAAACAAGCAGGCTGGTGCTGCCCTTACGGTATTTGATTGATTTAGAGCACGTGCGGGAGCCGAGGAAAGGCTCTGCTGAGGTTTGACTGGAGTTGCCAAGGCAGTTGGTACCGCGAGAAAAGGTCAGAGGAGTTAGACGTAGCTGGGTTGTTCACGGGTGGCTGATGCTGTCAGTTTTGTTTGAAATAATCCATACTTGAGGTTCAGGGATGAATCAGTCAGATTGCAGCGCTGAGAGGACCGACTGCTAACATGTTTTATTTTGCTAATGCTTGTGGTTCTCTTGGAAGCTCTCTACAGAGGGATACAAAGTACCAGGAGCAAACAGGGACTAAACCTGTAGTTTGAGCAAATCTGGTTGATTAAGAGACGAAGTGCTATGCAGGACTTGAAGAGATATAACCCATGGCATGGGGCCTCTGCTTTTTGTCGTGTCTTCATTTACAGATCTGGCAGAGAGCAGGTTCTGTGTCGCTACGCTTTTTATGACTTGTATTTGGTAGGAATGGACCCATACTTTTACTCATCTGTAGCTTACTATGCCATTATTTCTACATAATGTGTCTTAATTTAGCATTCAAATACAGAATGACCTTTGTAATAATTTCTCCATTTACACTAGCCATTGCTTACCATGAACATTATGAATAGCTGTACCAGGTAGAATTAGCTGGTCAAATGTTTTCCTGCTTTTTTTAAAGAAGAACTGAGTTTTCAGTTTCCTGGAGTTTTTGCAGTAATCAAGCACTGTGTAGAAAATGAGGTTCAAACCTGAAATATTTTGATTGAGGGCAAAATATTTCTATTTTAAACCATTGCCTCGCTTCCTCATGGGAACGAAAGTTCTGCTACCACAAATCCCTAATCTTTCTTTAGGCTGTCATTAAAAAAGTGTGGGAAAACTTCCTCTCTGTCTCTTGGTGAGGAGTTTCAGCCAAGGCTGCATGGAAAATAAGTGTTTGGCATTTGGCAATATCTTGATATCTGACCCATAACGGTCAAAGAATTACATCCCATATGCTATCAGGATAAACACTCCAATAATTAGAAATATGTCTCACAGCATAAATCCTCTGTGTTTCAAGTATATTTCAAAGTTAAGGCTCTCTTTCTCTCTGGCTTCCAGTTTCTGTCCTATAGCTGGTAATGAGATCATGACCAGTTTTATTGGTGTAATCATTTATTTGGCTACACTTTATTATCTTCATCAAGTAGTGGCTTTCTTGAGAGCACTTCTCTTTGTGAAAGATGCTTACAGAAAATAGTAAATGAGTACTTTACCATAGAAATCTTTACAAACGCATTGAGAAGCAGTCAAGGTGTTTCAGTGAGGAGACAAATATTGGTGCTTTTCCAACAACACAGGAACGCCTCTAATGAAACCCCAGAAGTCCTTATTTACCTGAAAAAATGACCAGAGTTTCTTTTTTGCATGTTTGGAATAAATTTTCTCCGGACCAAAGTGCTTTTAAGATGTGGGCACTGTTAACACTTTGACATCCTCTCTAGTCTCACAGTTAGCCATGTTCGGGGTTAGTCAAATAGTTATTGAGGACAACAGAACAAGTTGTCCTGGACTATCCTTCCTAACCCCCACGTGTCTCATCCTCTTGAAGAAGGTCTCAGGTAGAGAGGAAGTTCTGAATACCAGGAATTTATGTCTTTACCTTCTGAACAGAGATGAAGAAATAATAGATTATTTTTGAGACATCTGCCAGTAAGATAAGAAATTATTTAGTTTGCCAGAGACTTTAGAATTCCTCTGCAGCCAAGAACCTGCTTAACTAGTGGCCTGTGATAGTATTCATATTTTCTATTTTTTTTTCCAACTTAGTGGCACCAGTGCCAGACTGAAGATATTGGTATCAGTGCAGGATCTTCTAGAAGACTTTCACAGTAATCATAAATGAACTTCAGTCATAGGGCACTTGACTCAAAAATTTCCATATGGACCATGTTCACAGTTTGTTGCATTCATTAAAGTAACTGGGATTTGATGCGGTACTGTGAGTGTGAAAGGTTTCCATTTTCAAATGTATTAAACGCCCCTGACAGCTCCGGCCTTTCTTTACAGTTGTCATTCAAGGCTGATGTTTCAATAGTGAGGACATCTATTTGGACGTCCTTTATCTGTGTGTACTCAGTATCCCAAAGGTCTGTAATGATCTCATATGCAAATAATTTCTTGCCTGCAGAACAGAACTGAGCAGACTGTTTAGGTGTAATATTAATAACTTGTCTTAGCACCGATAAACAAAACTTACCCTAGGAAAATGATTATGGGAAGCTTGCTCTCGTAGCTGAGTTTTGAGCCCTAAGACATTCCTGTCTGAATGGTGACACTTCCTATGACAACTGCCCCACAGAGACGGCAGCAGATGGGTCTGTACCAGGGGCGTGTGGCTATCTTGGTGATGTCCAAGATACTTAACAACATAAGGAAATGTTCTTGGAAACACAAAGCAAAACAATTAAATGGTAACCCAAAAGTTAATGTTTCAAGGAAGGCAGGTACCTAAATGACATATTAAAAAGGACATCAGCAAACACATGGTTAAAATATTCATCTACAGTAATGTTGTAATTTGCTTGGGGTTTGAACGATCAGTCTCCCACTTCCCAAAGGAAGTCCCAACAGATCTTTTTTTGAAACCGATATATGCCTGAAAAAAATAATTGCAAACCCCAGATCCTGCTTTCTACAAATCAATCTGTTCCATTGAAACACATAATTTCAGAAAAAAAAAAAACCAAACAAAAAAAACAAAACCAAACCGTTTAGCTGCATTCAGTGCCCAAATTTTCCTCTGTAAGCTTCAGTGCTGTTTTCAGTCTCATTCAGAGAGATGCATCTGGTTGCTTTTCTATTACTTTTTTGATGCATCCTATGCTGTAAGTGTTTCAAGATATGAGCATTTCACATCGCTTGTTTGATGACCTTCAGTATTTCAACCTTATGGTTGCCATCATCTTTAAGAATGTGTGAGTATCAGGGCACAGGAGCTAAAAAGCATTTCAGTACAATGCAAGATAAATTCAGCAAATAGGTAACAAGAACTTTACACTATATGATTTGAATTCACAAATAAAAGTCAAATAAAAACCATTAATCTATGGTAATCTAAAGCTGCTCACCATGTTTCAGGGTTACCCATGCTTAATAAAAATACTTATTGTAGTGCAGCTGTAGAAAGCATTATTGAATAAGAGGATGTCAGTTCAAGAAAAGATTTCAGGGAAACAAGGTGCTTTATTTCTGTGAAATGAATCCTTAAGCTCATCATTAAAGCCTCCAGATAGAAAGAAGCCTTTTATCAACAGAGGACATTACATGGTTATTTGAAATCTAGAATCTCTTTTTAATAGAAGTAAAAGATAAGTGATTTAAAAGAAAACCACCCTCTCCTCTACCCCTCTCTTTTTTTTTTTTTCTTTTGAGAAGGACTTTTTGCAAAGGAGCTTATTCACAAAATGTGAAAGATAATGTACTGAAAGACTGTAACTTTTAAACATGTCAGAGGAGGTTGTAATCAGAACTATGCAGGATGCATATTTCAATATGAAGTTTCTATGTACTCTTTACAAGTGGAAAGAAAACCACTGTTACTTCATCTTTGTGTTGCAATTCCCTCTATTCCCTGTCATAGGGATTTTGAGAGTCTGAACAGCTCTTTAGGGAATCTGTTTTTTACATCTCAAGCTGCAAATACATCCTTTTATGTATCAAGATCCTTTGGAAGGTCCCCCATCTGGTGTGCAGTTGTGAATAAGCTGACAACCATCACAGAAATATTTCCTATAACCTAATCAGTAAATGAAGAAATCCAAACAAATTCAGGTTACATTTTCTTATGCACAGAGAAAACGTACTACTTATACAAGGTTTATTGGTTTTAAACAGTGAAGCTCAGGGCTGTTTCAAAGTCCTCCTTGTACAAACCTGGAGGCTGATTTACTGTCTCCATTAACTGCTGAGGGAATTAGGAAACGAGCTGGTTAACCCCTCGGTGACATCGAATCTCTAGGTTACACGACGCCCACTCTACACTCAACTCACTGTGGCCATCTACTTTAACTTGATAAACACCTGGGTTAAAGCCGGTTCTTAGAGCGGAGTCTGCCCCGCGCACAGCGAGGCGTCCATCCAGCAGTCCTTTGGGTGCCTCAGCTACTGCCACTTCGAGTTGTCTTCAGGCATGATTGCACCCTTTTTTCCCGCAGAGTGTTTTGGGTCCAAGCCATAATCTCCCAGCTGGATATGCATTTTCCTTTGTTTCCCAATGTATCTCTTCAGACAAACCTTATCATCATGTTTCCTTGGATTGTGATCATTAAGCTCGGCAGTTTAGATTGTCTCGTAGCAGCAACCAAGCGTCCTTCGTGTTTTACAGTCCCACCGTTTTTTTGTGTTACCCATCCACTTAATCAGAAATATCTTTATATTGTCATCTAAATCAAGACTAGGAATATTAAATAGCAGTGGAACAAGAATGCTATTATTGGGTGACCTTGTGTAATGAGTTCTTCTTGCACAAAATTAACAATTGCATTTTGCAATCTGTTAGTAAAGCAGATTTAATCCCTCTATCATAGGACTTAATCCATCCATCTTGCATGAAATTTAACTTTTAATCATGGTGCCATGTGATCCTATGCTATTTTTTTGTATAAATTCAACTATACTCTACCTCTCAGACTTGTACATTTTATTTTATTTTATTTTATTTTATTTTATTTTATTTTATTTTATTTTAAATAAGTTTGATAAGCTCTCCTTCCAGAATCCAAGTGCTTCTGGCCTGCAGCTCTATTTGAATATTAGTAGCATAAATGGAACTGCCGGATGTAAATGAGCCTTGCCATATAACTTTGAAAATGTGTTCATAGTCGTTGGTTTAGATGATCTGATCCAACACTAGCTTATTTTGCTGATTAAATGTGAATGAAACCCTTTGGATAATCTGCCACCACTTCTAGACCTTAATCTTACCTGAATCTCTGTCTTAGCTTTCTTAAAAAAAAAAAAAAAAAAAATTGCCTTTTATAACTGTAAATGGCAAACAAGCATTTTCTGTTTCCTTCCCTCCAAGCTTTAATTTCAATTTTCAGATAACTCCCTCTTTTTCTGAGTAGCATGGTAATTGCAATAAGGTTAAACAGTACTCAATACTTTCTCCAAATCTAATTTACTCCTCTCTCTTTTCTGTCTCTCTTTTCTGTCTCTCCTCTCTCTTTCTCTTTTCAGTTCCTTTTGGTAATATCAGCATCCTACCTATCTTTTTAACCCCATCAGTGGGGACCTGCCTCTGCTCTTCTCCCACATTCTCAGTGGTTCAATGTGATTTTTTCTCCTTCTGCTCATGGTTTGACATGCCAGCTGATACAAGCCTAAATACCTATTTTCCAGTGCTTATCCACTGTCCTTATATCAGTCTCTCCAAAACTGCCTGCCAGGTATTTCTCATCTGAGTACTACGCTGTTTGCAATGACTGGATTTCAAAAAAGGTTTGCAAGCTTTAGAAGGTTGAGATAAATTATACAAACAGAATAGGTATACCACTACTGATTTTAACCTTGTTAGTGCTGGCTGGAATCCATGCCCTCTATGCAAGGCCATAACATTCACCTGGAGTTGTCAAGCTTATTGGGCACAAAGCACCACTTTTTATAATTTTAAGTTTTCTGATTTAGTAAATACATGAACTAGTGGTGTGGGAACACATATTGGTTTTGTTTCTTACTTGCCTTTAGTTACTAAGAAATTATCCCACCTTTTAAAGGTGCGTTGGGTTTTTGTTTGTTTGTTTGTTTTTCCAGTTAATAGATTTATGTGTATTAAAGTGTTTTAGCGGAGGTATTAGATGTCTTCACACCTACACACTCCTATATAATATGAGAAAATTCTTGATTGTTTCTAGTAGTAAATGCAGCCACCATGTGCATGGCGAGGAGAACCTGTCCAGGATGTGTTCATTATGTGGCTTGAACAATGGGCACCACATTATCCTATTGCCATGTGGTTTGGACTTGAATTTGGAGGTTTTGGGTGCCAGGAATGCTGTTACATTATACATTTTTATAAGTAGCAGTCCTGCTCCATGCTTAAGATTACTAGGTGTTTCAACCATACTAAGTAATAGATACTTTGTATTATTATCATCATTTTATGTTCCTTAAAGACAGAAAAAAATACATTGCAGAGAGTTACCATAAAATATGTAACAATGATATGAAATACAGCCAGTTTCACTAAGTGAAAATTCAGTAACTGCAAACTGTCTGTTCCTATTATTTGTATTTCGTATACTTACTGTAAGTTCTCAGTTTATAAAATCTTCTACATGTACAGAAACTCTTTCCAGATACAACAAAACTATTTGTATAACAAGTTACAGATGTCAGAGAGATGCAATGCAATCTAGAGGAACAAAAGAAGAATGTGCATAGCTGTGTAGATCTGCCTAGAAATAAAACTTCAGAGCCTATAAAGGTCACAGAGTCTCTATAATTTTCTGGGCTGGAAGGGTTTTGCCATTTCACCCATTTTTGTGTTGTGACCCTGCGAGGGTCATTCCTTGTCATCAGAAGAGTCCCGATAGCCACACGGCCCTGAGAAGCCAAACGTGTATCTCCATAAAAAATGATGAATCAGCAGGACCTTCCAGTCGGAATCCTGCACGACTCCAGCGAGAGAATTTGTAGAAACATTAAGATCAGATTCATTTCAGAGGATCAGGCTGGGAGAAGGTTTCTGACATGTAGTCAAGGTAAATCCACTTCACAACATTATTGGATTAGCCTTTCTTGAAGTTTAATTAAATTGGTTTTCCCTCTATTAACTGTTATAACTAGGAAACGGCAGATGAGAATGAAACTTCATCTCATTACAGTTTAATAAGTTAAATCTCTTCTTGTGTCCCTAATGCTAAGAAATATGCATTATTTTATGTTAATCATGCAAGTGGATTTTATGCTAGCAACTTCAGAACATGTACTATTGTCCATACCTCATCCACAGAGATTGCCCACTTTTCAAGAGGTAAATCTATCATTATTGCCTTAGACAATAAAATAGAAAGGGAAGAAGTTTGCTCTTGAATGCAGACAATCCGGAAGTAGGTAGGCCATACTAATCTAAGTAAGAAAATAAAAAACTCCACCTAAAACGTACCAAGTGTAACAAATTTTGTAACCTACTTCAATATCAAGTATTTAAATAAAGGCTACAAGACTTGTCCTCTTTCTCCCTTTTTCTCCAGAAAAATACTTTTAAAATTTCCTTCTTTAGAGCCTGAAGAAGTCTAAGTGAGTTCAACAGGACTATTTAAATGGAAATAGATCATAACACTAAAGAAGAATCCATGTTTAACTACATAACTGTACCGCCATTGCAGAAGCGCCTTTGAAAAATACATTTCCAAGTTGGAATATGAGCTTGGTCAGAGGAACAGAGAGAGATGTAATTGTCTAGGTAGAACAGGAGCGGTGTTTGCCAAGAATAGAAACCACCAAAATTGTGTCCTCCTAATTGGGAACTTGAGGGAACTGAGGGCAGCAGCCCAGAGGATGGCTGTGAATGGATGGTTCCCTGAGATACTACCAGTCCCCTGCAAAACAGGAGATTGGTAAAGCCCATGGAGCCTTGTTCCTGTCATGCCCAGAGGAGAAGGAGATCAAGGGCATGATAATAATGAGACTTTTCTACTTCATGGACAAGCTGAGAATTATGGTAGCAATTTGGAAGTGAATCATTTGGAACGCTAGAAAAAATGATACTTTATCGTCCCAGATTTCAGTTACAAAAAGTGAAAAGGTTTTCTTGGATGACTCAAGTTAACTGAGGGGTAAAGACTTCAGAGAGGCATTTTTGGATCATCTCACTCTGAAGGTCTTTCAAGGGGAACAGAGGCTGTATTGTGCATAGATCCTCAATGCTCTGAAATTTGTGTTCATGCTCTGTGAAAAGCTCTTTAACCTAAACTTTGTTAGATTGTATTTATCTTCTAAGTCCCACAGCCATTGCTCTGTTTCACACAAGTATTGAGTCCCCTCTGTCTATGGCCATGTTAGCAATCTAAACATGTGCAAGGCTTTCTCTGACTCTCAGCAATTCCTGTTCATGCTTGTAAAACAAGTAAACCAAACCAAACCAAACCAAAATAAAATAAAATAAAATAAAGGTGGCCAAATTGAAAATGTAGACTGGGAATTGTCTCTGGTTCATACTACCTCCTGATCCATACTTCAGGATCATTTTGAAGAGCGTTACCTGGACCTGTCCAGAAACATGTTAAAGACCACTCTGACGATTTCACAGCTTAAGGAATTGCATTCCAGTGCCTGGGAATATTTCTTTGTGCTTTTTAATTTATTAGTATAGATTTAGTTTCTGTCACTCATATTATGAGCTCTCTGGAAAAAAAAACAGTCTCATCTTGCTACTTCTCTCTATGAGCCTGATCTTTTATTGACCATCTAGGTGCTTCCTGTAATGGAAATGAGTAATGATAGTAATAATTATAATGGATTAAGAGAGAAAAAAACTTGTTCTACTGTAAAAAATAACTAGGGCAGACATTCAACTAATTTAAAGAAAAATCTTTAGTGTTTGGTTATCTTTACTGATAATAGTTGTATTAGCTTTTGAGAGATACCTTTCTTTTTTTTTCCACCATTGTGATTCTTGTTTCTATGGTGGACTGAAAGAGGTGTCGACATATTGCAAACAGTTCTTCCTCTGAGTTATTTTTAGTCTGACCAAAATTAAAGAATAATGGAAAATCAGAATAATGCTTATTCCTACAACACTTGTAAGAACGTTTTGCAGAGCAGAAGACTGTGATATGAAGCTGCAATGGAATTGGTTTACATCAGTTTAAGAAATATCTAATTTGTTGATTAACGATCACCACATATATGTTTCAAGACAGAGATTTTGTATTTTCAAGATTATGAAAAAGTTTAGTTTTCCATTTACTTCTCATCTAACTACCTAATAGTAAAGCTATGTAGAAAAGATAATCCCATAATTTACTAAGTAGGTTGCACTTGGCCTTGAATTGTTCGATGCCAGTAAGATCGTGCTTTGACACCAGTAATGTCATGCAAATTCATACAAGTTCATTTGGATCCTAATGTATTCAGTTGTAACAAAGACTTCTTATGCTGAGAATGCAAACCAAAACAGAGATTGCATCTATCATGTTTCATGATTATTCACTTATCTTTGTATATAAGATTTAGCCTTGATGACAAAGCTCAATGCCAGTTTTCTTATTTAATGATACAGTATGCACATTCCTATAGTTAAAGACCATGCTATTTTTCTTTTGTTACTTTTCTCTCTGATGTCCATGTATGCTTTTTTTTTTTTTTTTTTTTATTTCTTTACTTAAAGTTAAGGTGTCTGCTACCCTGTCAGAGAATAGAAGCTTTCTCTCCCACATTCCAAAATGGCTCATTGGCAAAAGATGTGTAGTATTAGATAAATAATCCCAGTTCCTTTGTTTTCCATCCTGTAAAAGGCAGAAGGGAGTTTTATTTTATTCTACAGAGGTGTAAGGAAGAATGATTAACTATGGATTGGTCTGGAAATACTCACTATCTGAAGGTTACACAGGGAGCTGTGAGAAATACTTGGTGTTCACACTTTCTGTAAGATGAATTGTCACTATTTTTAAAAACTTAGAGAAGTTGAAAAAGAGTTTGGAAATTAAAAAAAAATAGCTTGCAGTATACTGTGTGTATTCTGCATTTCATTACTATTTAATGAACTTCTTTTTTTTTAATGTGGCCTTCAAAAATAATACAAAATATTTTTAAATATCTGACAGAATTTTCTAATTATTTTATTACACTTCATACTGCCTGTAATGAAAGAGCAAGGCCACCAGGCTTTGCAAAAAGTAAATCTCCTTTTATTGAATTTCCTTCACTGCATTTTAACATTATTGAAAGGAGAAGAACAAACAAATAAAACACAAGTCCACGAGTGGAGCAAATTCCCTTCAGCAAGCCATCTTTTCAGGTGTAAATCAGTGTTCTCACCAAGATTATAATTTACAGATGTGGTTCGGTGATAACCACTGGACGGTCCCCACTGCAGGAGCACTTGCTCCGTTAGAACAAATCAACATCACAGCTCATTCCCGTGCTCTGCGGCACGGGGTGTGCGTTCAGTGGGAATTTCTAACGGGCTCAACTCTGCAGCTGACAAACTTGGGCATGCTGAGAGTCACTCGTCTTCAAGCCAATGACCCAATGACTTAGACACACCAGCTGTGCTTCACAAGCCAGTGCAGAACATCTATCAGCTAGGGACATTTTTATTTTCTTTATGGGTATTGCCACTGAGTTGTATCCACTTCCCATGTCGTCAGATTAAGCTAATGCTACTTGTCACAGGAAGTAAATAAATAAATAAATAAATAAAACAGAAAAAACTCCCAAACTCTTCTACAACCTCATATCAACTTGGAAGCACAGCCAAAACATATTTAGAATTCTACTCATCTATTAGGTCATTAGTTCTCTTTGATTACCGTAGGCTCCAAAATTTCAACCCCTAACAGTACAATCGTACCGATCCGCGTAGACAATGTTTTGCAAACGCTGCAGCCTACAAATTGAAACAACCACATCCACAATACAGAACCTGCTAAAAAAATGTGAAAAGTAGTATTTGTGGAAGAGAGAATACGTAGCAGGGAGGGACATGGCTAAATTGTAATATGTCATACATATAAAAATATATTTATTCAGTTCATGATTTTTAGTTTCAAAGTTGCGATTATTTGCTTTCAAGCTCCTCTTTTCAAGAATTTTTTTTAGTCTTCGAGGATTAGGACTAAGAGATCAGAAACTAATTTTGTAGAAAATTATCTGTCATTGGTTACTGGCTGATACAATCATTTTAGATTGTCTGTGGCATTCTGTTTTCTACTTTATTGTTGATTTTTGTGCATCTAATTCCCTCACAAAATGAAGTCAATCACATTTTGGGCCGCTACTGAAAAAACCCCACTTAGAATTTTCTCACAGATTTCGTTATTGTTACTGTTAATAGAAAACATGATTATCTACTAAAACAGTTTTCTTCGCCTACCCTCTTTGGATGAGGCATCGACTGGGAAACAGTTTACAGTTCAGAATCCCATTTTCGGTAAAGGCCGTAGAAGAGGTAGTCACAAAATAGCTGTCAGTCACACGCACACACCGTGGTCATCCACTTGCATATGGGCAACCCACACTCTTTCTCCCAAGGGGGCTTCACTGGCGCTTCTCTGCATCCCAGGACAGTGCAGGAATCAATGGGGCACTCCAGTTTTCCTACTCTCCCCCCTCGTAGGGCCTGTGAGAAGTCCTTTTTTCCAAAACATGCTTTTGCAAGGTCTGCTATAGGCAATATTTGCGGTGCATCTTATTTTTCAGCCATAAGAGTCTTCTACAGACTCAGACTCTGTGACTCAATTGCAAGTGACAGGACTAAACTCGGTTCTCCAGTCTGAGAGAAATTGGGTGCATTTACAGATAATTAATGAAAATAATGTGAAGATGGTGGCAGCAAATCAATATTGGGATTGTTTCATGTTGCTCACTGAGAGACAGTAGTGATCAGGGAATTTATCTAAAAATATTAAAAAGCAAATGTTTTAAAATAATTTACAAATAATTCCAAGTAAATTGTGTCATGTATGAAATATTTAAATGGAACACCCAAAAAGTCATCAGGAAAAGAAAGCTGACTGGCAAGGAAACAAAGAGAGAGAGGAAGAAAGGAAAAGGTAAAAAATCCACTTTAAACCAATAAATGTTTGTTTCATTAAAGTTAATATGTATGTAGTCAATATTTATAAACTGAACTACACTGGCATAGCTTGTAAGTACTTAACTTTACAAAATACCTATCCAGCTCATCACCCAGGTCACTTTGTTCATGTCAGTCCTTTTCTTTTCTGCTATCTACTTGGGTTTGAGTTTGTTTTCATCCTTCTGTAAAAGCCATCCTGAGCAGGATTTGATCTTTCTGTATCCTGGCACAGTAACTAGCACCAAAAGAGACACAACTAACACAAGTTTTACATTTCCAGCAGAGATTTGTTTTGCTTTCTGTTGTTGATAGACTCATCTACACATGCACAAATATTACACAGGCATGAAAAATATGAAAATGTAAATTCTTCAGTGTGTTTTTGTCATTAATTTACCTTGAGTCTTGATAAGTCTGTTTATAGGTATGAGGCTGAAGAATCATGAAGTTAGAAAATAAAAGCAAGCTAGTTCTGCAAGGTTAAACTAGTCCATCTCTGTTGCTGAGCAACTGTTGCTAGTTCTCATGCTTATTTATGTTCTTGAGGTTTTAAAATTTCTTTCTGATGTTTGAGACATTACGATGCACTCATAAAATTTTTTTAGTTGTCCCTCCTTTCCCCCTGCCTTATCCCAATCAATAGAGCTAGAACTTTGTGGCTTATTATATTCTATTAAAAATGGCTTAAAAACCCTTACTCATGAAACCTTGGCTTCTAAGGAAAACAAATAAACATAGAATATTACATCTGTAGTACAATTATGGAAAAAAAATTGTCTCCTTTTGAGTAATTATAAAAAAACACCACCACCAAATAAACAAAGCACCAAAGATCCCTAACACAACTACTGATTGCCTTTATGGAATAAGGTCTCCTTCTTAACTCTCAGCCATAGTCAAGGTAGAAAAGTTAGTAGAAAGGAAGAGTCTACTGCAGAGCTACCCAGGAAAGCTTCGAACAAGTACAAATACTGCTGTTATGCTATTGTTCCTCAGGGTGAAGCTAGTAGAGGTGGTTTTTTTGCATTGTTCTTCCTCATACCAAGAATTAATACTCGGTCACAAAATGCTTCATGGAGATCTTTTTCTAAAGCCCCGTTAGTTAAAGGGATGCGTGCCCCATCCGGGGCATTATGTTTGTCACACGATGGAGCCTTGTAAACACCTATACAGGTGTGGTTCATACATTTTTAACCGAAAGAGAGACAGGTTCACGTAGCGTGATACAGTTTCTTCAGCTAAAGGTCTTTTTGGCTTTTGCCAAAATTCTGTATATCTGTAATTCTTTAAGTCTTTCACCACAGAATTGCTTGGATTTTATGTTGTACGATTGCTATTTGAAGTAACTAGAGAGTTTCTTCATGGGTTTTCTGTAAAGGCGTAAATTAACAGTTTTACATAAACCTTTAGATAAAATTTGAGATAGAGAATAATCCCACAAAATGAATTTCAGAGTTGCTCTGATTTCTTCCTTCTTTGCTGGCTACCTTCTATTGTGCCATTGATTTCTACAGGCAAATAATTTTCCATTTTTTTTATTTCTTTCATGTTATTTGTTGTAATAATAATCCTTCGTTGGCATCAAAACATCTTTATAAACAAAACCTTCTTCTACTGCATATTGAGGAGTTACAGACTGATGTCCCGTAACCATCCATCCCAGTGCAGAGATGGTGCAGCGGCAGCTCCCTGACTGGGCTGTACACAAAATGCAGAAACAACCACTGAGAGCAGATATTTGGCAGTCTCCATGAGAGGAAGGGCAGCTCACCCTGTGAATTTAGCAGATACCTGGAATTTGCTTTTCTAATTCTTCCCCAGGCATTTTTTTCCTGAGATTATCAAGGTTGCTTGCAAAGTGCTCGGCATCAGTCAGACTGCAAAATCTGGTTATGGATACTGTAAATGTATGGATATGGATAATGTAAAATCATTATTGCTTTCCTGAGATTTGTATTAGCCTTTAGAAAAAGGTACTAATTCTCAAATAAAACTCAGCTGGGGCAAACTGTCATGACCATGTGGCAGCTGTGAAATTTGGCAATAAATTACTGAACTAAGTCACGGAGGAAGTGGTGCACAGAGGACCTGGGGTAATCTTGCCTTTCTTTAAATGCAGGTATCTGCACCTGAACCAGTTGTCCAGACTCCTACAGCTGCCGCAAAGAAAAAAAGACATTTCAGAAGTGCAATTTATAGATTTTGTTTTAATTATCTATCTTAAGAGGAGAAAAAAAATGTGCTCT
>JAVJGG010000027.1:21589988-21620738 GCA_035590195.1 Aviceda cuculoides
ACTGGCAATAATATAACTTGTTATGTAGAAAATAGTGAATAGGTGAGGCATTTCTGGCCATATTTTTCAACTAATTCAGAAGCTCTTGAAACAAAATGGTATTATTACAGATTTCACTTTTTCATTTTTTATTTTCTATTATGATGATTTTTTTCAAAACATAATACCAGAGCAGAACACGAGGGCAACATTCTTCCAGAATTATGCTGCGGCACAGTGGTCAAGTTAGAAAGTGACATGCCACTCTGATTCCTTTTCAGGAGTGTATGTCTGCTCAGTATACAGCAATAAAATGTTTAGTCATGAAGGACAATAGGAAGGTGCTGTCTTGTGTTAAAGCAAAACTGTAATTGAGTAGACCCGGGTGGTACATAATTTATTTCTAAAAGAATGCTTTCCCTCACTTGTTACGCTGCTCATTTCCAGTTAATTGGAAATAAATTGTTCTATTGTGGGTATGAAAGTCCTATTTACCCAGATATTAAAAAAGGCTTTTACTGGTCCTTTAAAGCAGAAGTTCAAATCAAACCATTGTCAAACCTGTCAAAAGCATATTTTTCAGCTCTTTAGGAAGAAGGAAATTTGAAATTTTAATGATAATAATTGGAATTGTTTTGATAAATGGCACTATAGAAAGGACACGTAATTGTTTAAGGAAAAAGAATAATCACAAACATCTTCCTTCATGTCCGTTGCACTATTTGTCAAAAATAAAATTAACAGATATGCATCCCCTGCTAGATATGAAAACAGCTTCACTATCAAGGAAAATAAAGGCATCAGAAGGATAAGGAGCTTCCAAAGCCATGAATGTGAGTAAACATGAACAGAAGGAGTTTAGGGTTATTTGGGGTTATCACAGCAACCCAAATAAAATAGATTTTAATGTCGATCTGTTTTTGCAAGATGCATGTGAAATACACAGATGCTTTAGCGAGGATCAAATTTAACAGCTCTGAAACTTTGTGTATTTAAAAGCATAATATAAATTTTAATTGGCATTTCCATGTGCGAACTTCTGTGGATGGAGGTGCAGAGCTCGCAGAAATACAACCCTTTATGCCAGCGTTTGCGGCACTGGAGCTAACAAGAAGTGTCTCCCAAGGACAAAAGAGAAAGCTGCTGTAAACACTGGGATCAGTACCACGGCAAAATGCTGACTTCCATCCCCTGCCACCTTCCACAGACCTCAGCCCTCCCGCTCCTTTTCTGTAGCACATTATAACCATGAATTTTTTGGAAGTTCTGAGCTGTGTGGGATTTGGGAGGATATATGTGGAAGACAGTACCTTTGCTGTATGTTTCCTACAATCACTGCTGGCAGGGCTTGATGATCAGATGATCATTTGTTTTTTTTTCTTAAGGAACTGTTGGCCACTAAAAGTGCTACGGTACCTTTAAGAAAATGACTCCTAAAGAACCCTTAATGACTCAGCAGATAAAATAGCATTATCAAGTTTCTTGTTACAAAGACTTATTTTGAAACAAACGACATTGTACTCTAGTTTTCACTGAGTAAAAACAGTACTCGGGGGTGTTGAACAGTGGCCACAAAAATATAAAACAAAATTAAAGAATTATTAGATTTATATGTTCACATAGCACATAGGTTGCTGAGATTGTGATGATTTTTTCTCTCTGTACTCAGTCTACTCAGCTTTTAAAAGTGGGATCTGCTAGATGATGAGCCATTGACAAAATTTATTACATTTTCAAATTTTGGGGAGAAAAAAAGTAAAGATCTTTGTATTTCAGACAAGGTGTATTTAGCAAACACAGCTTCCCCTGGAGCTTTGTACTCCACATAATTACATTCCACATACAGTAATTGAAACTTGTGAATACATCAAACTGTGTGTTTTCACAAACCAGCAGTAATCAACTCAAATTATTTAAATTCACTATTTGACATAATTGCTATAAATATGACAGAAAAAGATATTTCTAGGGAGTATTACTTCATAACTGTATCAAATGACTACCTAGGGAGATAACTGCATTGTGTTCCTATGGAAATCTGCAGGATAACAACACTCAGTACCGAATTCTTGTTTTCCCACAAACTCCATTTAGGTTTACTAAAAGATTTACTAAAATGGAAAGGAGAGCTCTGCGGTCTGGGACCATCCATGTACCTCTCTGATTCAGAAATTACCGTAAAATCAAGCAATTGGAAACTGCTGGCCAGAAGCTGAGCAGCTGTCAGCAGCAATAGCTCCACTGAAGTCAGAAAAAAACAATGCTGATTTTTACCAACCGAGAATTCAAATTGCACTTCAAGGGAGAATACCCATGCTACTTGCCCTACATTGTTGCAATAGACTTGTCACCTCCACCAAGACTACTCTAGGACCAGAGATTGTACTATTTGTTGTGCATTTCATGTGTGACAGAAATGGTTCTCTAGGGGATCATGAAAGCCAAATGCTGATTGTAGTTTTCAGCCCTTCTGAACCTTTGAGATGCCATCAGTCCCTGAGAAAGAGATTTCTCCAACACATTTGCTTTGGGAAGTGCTGTGCGGATTGAAAGGAAAAAGAGAGGGCAGGGGGATGGAATAGGTCTGGATACCCTAAATTATGGTTGAATGTTTCCTAACATAAGGTCAAGGAGCTCATTTATCCCAACCTGACAGCTGGCTGACAAAAAGACACACAAGATATTAATTGATAATGTGTATCACTGATGGTGAAAAGAATAAATGGAGTCATTGCAGGAAATGGATGCATAAGAAAACATTTGTACAGTGGTGTTAGGAAATGCGAGAAATTTCCAGGGGTCTTTTACAACATCTCAGTTCTAACTACTCTTTGATAGTCCCTGGAGGTAAGATGAATTAATGAAGAGGAAAGGAAAAGCAGAAAGCCATGCACATAACTTTTCCATCTCTTTAATTAAATGTGTGGATTTAAAAAAAAAAGTGCAAAAAAAATGTAGAAACTGCCCCAGTTGTATCACAGTTGTTAAAGAGTAATGCAACCACCAAACACATACATTACAGCAGCAGGAAAACAGAAAGCAAGCTTTAAAAGGGGGTGTTATCTTTTACTTCATCCCTCTGACTGTATGGTACAAGGCTGAATTTAAACTTATTAAATCATCTTGCCTCTCTGTAAGTTCCCTCCAGAGTTAGAGCTCCCTGTGGACATTTCCTACAGTGGTGCTCTGAAGTGGCTGGAAGCAGAGAAATGTCTTAGAAAGAAGAGCTAAATTGTTTAACATTATCTTTCTATTTTTCTTTTTTTTTTTTTTTTAATGGAGGTACTGTGTGTTTTTCTTCTGCAAACAGACTGATCTGTAGATGTATATGTATCTGCAGAACCACAATATTTTCTTTACAAAAAAAAAAAAAAAATCATATCTGTTCAACACCTAGTTTAAGAAGAAAAGATGTAAAGAAAGATGTAGCTAAAAAACACAGTTATGAATCATGTATCACTGCTTCAGCCTGTTTTTTGAGAAGTATTGGCCTGGCAAACCAACACAACAATTGTTTCTCAAAACCCAAAGCTGCTTCTAGCTGCAGAATGGCCACCTGAGCTGTCCAGTGGCAGCTAAACAGCTGAAGTTAAACATAACAATGTTCTTTTTAATCAACACAATGATTTAAGATTTAAACCGATGTTACAGTCACCCTCCATCCAAAGCCTAGCCTGAAAAACCCTCAAGCCATTGCGCATTGAGCCACATGAATAATTTTGCAGAGAATTTACATGGAACTCAAAATAGTCCAAAAAGTAGAATTAATTCAAAAATTATAGTTAACATTCTGTAAGGTTAGGAGATGCTCGAACAGAATGACAGTGCAGCAAATCCAGCACGTTGTGCCTTATAACGAAGAGCTGACACACAAACCAGACTGCTTCAGTAGAGGACGTGTAGCAGGGGGATTACATCCCTTCCACTTGTCACATAATATTCCCAGATGAAGCGCATAAATAAACACGCCATTCTTGCATTGCGTGTCCTCCCACAAGACTGTCAATGTAGTGAGGTGTACGAGTAAAACTGGAAACCTGGGTGGCAATGGGAGGATCTGGGTTTTTACAAAAAGATGGGAAGAAAAGAATTTTGACTTAGAAATTTGTTATGGTTTGCCAAGCTCAACAGAGCCTTGACTCGAGCACAGGGTGGAGAGAGAAGATATATGAGCTCCCAGGTTAAAGCAAGTGGCTCTTACGGACTTAAAATAATCTAGGAATCAAACAAATGGATTTTAGACTTTACGTGATCTTTTTGCTCTCCTATTAGGGCAATCATTCTTTGCGTCCATTCCCTGACCCCAACCTCAGACAGATTTGCTCCTTCCATAGGAAATAAAGAGGCCTTGGAGGACTGCAAAAATCTTTGGAATGGATGGAATATAATTAACACACAGGAAGCCACGGCCCTTGCCCTGTAAGAAGCTATAAAAGTGTTTGGAAAGGAGACTTATAGGTTTTCAGTGTATATTGCATAAAACCATATAAATGAAACTAATTAAATGTAGATATTTCTTCTCATTTTCTTTTATTTTTTTTCTTTTTTTTGCCACTTTTATGCCACTCAGTGAACTTAGGGAACGAAATGACAGATAGATGCAGTCAGACATATGTTTTTATACATATACCTGACATATTCATGTCATATATATATACATACATAATTATAACTGAGTCCAGGGTCTTTCTAAGGAGTTGTCAGGAGCAGCATGAGACAAGGCTTCAATGTAGGCAAGAGGTCCATCCAGGAGATGGGACCAAAGACATGACTGGAGTTAGACTACCTAAAATACAGGTCGAAGGTCTGGCCAGGACAGGGCTGAAGACAGGTGCACCTACGGCATAGCTCGGAAAGGGACTAGGGACCCTGTGCAAAGAGGGTAGGTAAAGGTCCCAGGTGAGGTTGGTCAGGGCCATTAAGGCTGATTAGTGTTCTCTGGGTCCTGACATAGGGATCGATTAATTTAAATTTAATTAATTATAGATTTTTTTTTTCTTTGTTTCATACTGGTATCACTCCTGCCAACAAACCAAGAGGACTCTTAGTTCATAAGGAAACTCTACATTCCATGCCAGAAGGAGTCCTTTCATTTTAAATATATCATTAAACATATGTGGTTGGGAACAGAAAGGTAGGGAGTTTCAGAAGTATGTGTTCTTGTACACCTCGTTGGAGTTATGTAAGATAAAGTCTCATTTGAAATGTAGTGGGTTCAGATTCAGTAATAGCCATTTACAGTTAGGGGTTTGGCTGCCTGATGTCTCCTACAATAGTTTTAGAAGGTTACACCTTAACTGAGATTAGCCCTTCTGCGAGTCCATTGGCACAGAAAATGAAGCATGATTGTTTATATTAAATTTGTACTGGCAGCTGCTTTCGGAATATATTTGTTGGACTAAAACATGTGAAATATCCTGGAACATGTAATCCTGGGATATTTTAAATTTCAGAAAACACTAAGAAAGTTCAAAATAATGTTAACAGGGCATGGTTTGTATCCCCTTTCTCTCACCAGTCACAAACAAGCAGATTATTTACAGGAAGGTTTATTGCTACTATGGTTACAGGTTCTTTCAGAATTATAATGTAGCTTAACAAATAGATTTGTATCAGTGACACGTGCTAATGGTTGGGTTATCGCCTGAGAATGTGACACTCCTATTAACACATCTTAGTTTGTGTTCTCTAATGAGCTTTCAAGTTTATTTTAAAAGACAGTGGAAGGAAAGTTATTACATATTAAACAGTTGCCACTTGTTTATTTAGCACATTTACTGAAGATTAACAGCAACAAGGGCTGTTCTCATTTGCACAGAGTCTATCTACTGAATCTTCCAGTGGTGTCTGTTAGTGCAGGCCCATTTAAACCAGTTACACATTTACTTTTGGGCATGAAATATTCACACCAATTTAACGTAATCCAGTTTATCAAAACCTTTTAATCACTCAGGTTTAAGGAAATCTTTATATTCATTGTTTTAGTCTCTGTACTATTCCAAGTTAGATTTTACTGATTTTCAAACAAGAGCTGAAGAGAACTGGATTTTAAAATATCAGGTTTGCCTATTGTCTATAGTGTAAAGTCACATTCATTATATTAATGCTGTTGGTCCTAAAAGCTAGTGTCATACTGTGCTACTTGAATGTATTTTCATAGTCGCTTTAGGACATGTTGATAAATCATTTTTTTGTACTATTTTCCTGGAAGGCTTTGACCACAAGAAATAAATCTGATTTTTTATTTACTCCAGTTTTGTATCAATAATTTTTAGGATTCTATTTTGGAGTAATTTGCAATTTTTGACTAACAAACTAAACCAAAGATTTGAGCACTGGTGATATGAATTGTCTTATAGGGTATTCCAACCTGGACTTCCTAGAAGATGTTGTTGACTCTTTCTTGAAAGCTCTTCTAGTTTCCTTCTATGTAAAGTGAATTCGTTATTTTATAGCCACACTAAGTAGGCAGAATTTGTGAGTTAAAGCAGCAGAATCTTACACGTTCTTACACATTGAGGGTCTCTTACTTTTCTAAATTGCTCCTGATGTCCTTTACTGCAATTATGGTGAAATGATTTTTATATTGTATATGCCAAGGGGGTACTGGAGGTCTAGCTATTAGAAACTACCTTGATACTAGATTTGGAGTTCCTATTTCTTTTCATACTTTCTTCAGCTTGACTGGACAGGTTGGAAGTCTGGGTTACCTTCTGGTATGCAACGCTAGCATCCTTATGCTCTGCCAGGTCTACAAGATGAGGAGGAACATCCAGCCCTTTAAGACAGAATACCTGTTTGGAGCTTTGGGAGAGAAAAAACACATTTTTTGCTGAATTATCACATTGTACCGTATGAGCTATGAGAGTTATTCTTTCCTTCTTACTTTAATATGCCCATTTGAGCTGTAGGGTTCCCATTTAAGTGGTTTAGTGGCTTCATATGTTCTTGTCAGAGAGGGGCCAACAGAACAAAGAGTAGTAATACTGATATCCTTCCCCATGTAGCAGAGCGTAAGTGCAGTACAATACCTAGGCAGATGAGGGAAAGATATCTTCTGAGCTCATAACATGTATAATCCTAAAGAAAACTGTACATATCTAAATAAGATTGAAAACAATGCATAGACATTCATTTACTCAGATCACATAAACTGTTGGGTTTTTTGGAGTATAATGTGCAATTTAGATGCCTGTATTTAAAAGTCTGACCCCATTACTTTAAAACCTAATGCATTTTCCTTTGTACTCTACAAACACCAAGTGTAACAATTTGATTTCATTTTATAAATGCTTTCACAAACACAAACTCCAACACTAATCTTTCCTTAGTGTGTTCTGGTAAAATCACAGTCCTGGCTTTGAACTTAGCATGCCATGTGTTTCTGTACACAGAGTGAACAGCTCATATAAAAACAAGTATCTTTATCTCACATTAGCTCAGGTGGGATTTTTGTAAAAGGAACTGTGTACTGCTTTGGGACCACATTTAAAGTTTGTGGGAACAGGTCTTTTTTCTTTTTTTTTTTTTTTTTTGTTTTGAGAATGCCAACATCTCATGAGCCTCTTTTTCAGCATCTGTAGGTTTTTGTTAGCAGCATTGTGAGGCTGAGTATCCAAGTATCAAAGTGCCAGCTGTATGACTCTCAGAAGTTATTTTCGGCTTTGGCAGCTAATACAGGAAGGTAGGACAACTGCTTAATAATCCTAACAGACAGAAAGGAAACAACTCTGGACACAGAGCTTTATCTGACCAGTGTTACACAATATGGAGCGATGTAAGGTGCTTGGATCTGAAATAATATTTGTAGATGGCTGTCAAAATCTTCCATCGGATACTCCCACCCTGAAAATTTGCTTTTATGCACGCGTTCACACTCTTTCCCTTGAGTGACTGGCCAAGTGTCTAACATCCTTTTTCCAGTCATTAATAAGGAGTTAAAGTCACACTTAAGCCTCCAAAATTAATATGGGAAAAAAGGCTAACTATAGCCTCAAATATTAATAAGGGAAAACAGGCTTCCTAACGATGGGAAGTGGATGTACACTTACTTCTGTCATGTCACTAACATTAACTACAATCTGTGCCAGGCACCAAGGAGACAAAAATATCTCAAACTGCCAGTTATTCTTATTATTGCCCTTACCTCTCACCTAGGAAATCCTAAAACCTGTTGATTTCCAGAGTTTGAGAGGTACAGAAAAAGGCTCACTTTATAACAGACCTATTTATTTCATTCTTACCGACACATTCAGTGGTGGCCCTAGCTGAAGCCCTCACACCGGGGAAGGCGGACCTCCGAGCCGAAGCGCCGTACAGCCCTCTCGTGCTGTAACTCGCCCACGTTGCCCCCTCTCTGCAGCACGGCCAGCAGCTGTAGGTTGTTGTTCGAGTGGAATCTGATTAACCCCAGAGAAAAAACATGTTTTATAGAGTGCTTAATGCAGGCAGAATGGGAAGGGCTCAAGAGGTGAAAGCCACCAACTGTCTGTGGTCAAGTCTCGCCCTTGCGTTTGCGGGTTTGACGCTATGGGAGTGCAGTACTAAGCTCTGCTAAGCGTGGGCCTCAGTTCTGCAAAATACGAGAGTCAGGGGGTTACAGGATGGTCAGCCATGCTCCCCTTGTCCTGTGGTTTGCCTTCTTAAGGTAGCTTATAGAGGTGGAATTATCTGCATCTCTCCATCGGTATCGATTAACAGGGAGCCGGGCTGAGTTTTCCTTGTGCAATGTAGTGTTATCTCAGAGCAATAGCAGTAACGACAGGTTTGGGGGTTGTATGCTGGAAATGTTAAACTTTACTCCTCGGTGCAGATTGTGTGCTTGCTGGTGCTCTGGCTTTGACTCACTGACATGTGGTCCAGCCTGCACCAGGAGATATAGCCAGGAAACCTTCTCCATGTTCTCTGGAGAGAGCTTCCCTGAGGGTAACCGCAACACTGCTCTACCTCAGAGGGAAATACAGCGTTGGAGGGATATATATCGTTACCTCCTAGTCTCACACACTAGATTCTGTACAAGTGATACATGGAAAACATTTCTGATCTATGTTACCCATCACACTGCAAAGAAATTTTTGTGGTGCTTTGCCCTTTTCTCAACTAGAATGACCTTCATTTGGATAACAGAATAGTCGTCGTGGGAGGAGGCACTAGAGACAGGTTAGCCTTTAGAAAATGCTTTAAAAATCTTTGCCTGGGTGCTGTATGAAGTATCCTTTGAGTTTTGACATGTTCCTGTCACTTTTACTTATATCATTCTGTCTTTCACTTCTATTTGTAGTGGGACTGCAGGTTTGTCATGGCAAATTAGAGAACAAGCAAAGGTAAAAATCCCCAAAATCATAGAAATCACATCAGGATGTGCAAAAAAACAACAGAATTTTACAGACACCTTATTTTTTTAAAATTATTTTTTATTTTTCCAAAATGGATCCTTATTCTTATGGGTGGGTTTGGTAGAGATGGACTATATAACATAATATTTTTCTGTTAGCTCAGCCTGTAAAAATGTGATGTTTGTGTAATTTTCTTAGATATTTTCCTTCCTTTGGCGCTTGATGTCACCTGCATTTATTGTTACGCATGAGGTGTTCAGACCTCTCAGATCTACTTCCCAAACCAGTCTTTTCTTGACGATGTTTCTCTTTCTTTTAATATGATTACCATTTTAAAAATCTGTGCTTTTTAATGTTAGCTTTTTTTTTCTTCCCAATTGTGTAGGAAATGGAGTTATCTAGGTAGATATGTGGTAGCTATTGGTACTTTTTTATATTTTATACAGTAGGTATGTTACCTACTCATCCTCAGGCTACTTTATGCATTTATAGATTGGAGGGAGGGGGCTCATCTCTGATACCACTACTGGCCTTCACTCTTGCTGTTCAGTCTTGTCTCATGACTTACACAAGCTGCTTGTTAACCTACACACTCACAGATCAGAACAGAAATTCCAAAATGTCAAAAAGTCCCTGGAGAAAGAACAGGGAAACCTGTCAGGTACTCTAAGGCACTGATGACAACTATGACTTAGAACCTCTGGTGTTCTGACACAATGGTTTCAAATAAAGATCCTGTGGATGATGGATCTTATCTTGCCATAAATTCAGTAGATCTTTTTTTACCCCAAAACCTTGTGTAAGGATATCCAGACAAAATGTCTATAAAAATGCTGCAACTGAGAAAGGAGAATATTTTCATTTTGTTTTGTATTCACTGTCTGCAGGTGAATAATGTACAGACCAATGGATTATCAGCTGGACTTCCTCTGAGTGGCTTTTTCTGACACAAATTTATGATGTCCAAAGGCAACATTGGCTAATGCTATTTTCTAGGGTAGGCATAAGGACATATGTGTCATCATCTCCCACTGAGGAATTCAGCTGAGCACTCTTTCCAAGTTGCACTTTCAGCAGGGCACAATTATTACTGGCAAATATTAACACACTCCTTCCTTTACACTTTGTTTTTTACCTAATCCATCTAATCTTATGGCCAGCTGTGGAAAGAGTTACCTTCTGCAATGCAAAGATCTCTCCTTTCTTTACCTTTCTGTAGCAGTGACCTACACTTGTCTACAGGGAACGTGTTTATAGTTTGGTTTCTTTGCATGTTATTCACTTTCCAGATGATTGCAAGCACATTTAATAGCTAGGTTTTAAAGTCAGCTTCTCTCTTGAGCTTGGTCCTCATAGTTTAGGAGGTGGGAAAGAAGTAGAGACAATTAAATCTGATGGCTTCGTACTGCTGTATAATATGTTTTCCTGAAATATGAAGTACTTTGGTTTTAGGATAGCCATGAGCACATTTTTGCTATCTTATGCCAGTGATTTCCAAGCTCTCTAGCATAATGCTAGTTATTCAGTTCCTCACTCTCTTTAAATTACATGTGGAATTCATTTAACCTAAGATCAGGATTCAGCTGTCTATACACAAGTTTCTTGTACCGTTTGAGATATCGTGATATACCTGGGACAGCCCTCATGGGGGTCACAGATATAACACAGGAGATATGTATCCGACTGGAGCACTAGCTGAAGGACAAGTGCACACAGTTCACATAGAGATATATAAACTCTGGTGTATGAATAGGGACATGAAAGTTAGATTAGGTCAATCCCACGCTTAGAAAAACTACGACGGAAGCTTTTAGCCAATTGTGCCTTATAAACGTCCTGTAATACTAAATGGGGTTCAGAAGATGATGCAGATATTTTCACATTTCTCATGTGGTTTGACATCATTTAACATCATTTTCATAAATGTGACATTTGCACACTAGTTACACACTAAAAAACAAACAAACAAACAAACAAAAAACCAAAAAACCACCCCAAAACACATTAAGCACAGACTTTCAGGTAAAGAACAAGGTAAATGTTGGTGTAAACTTCACCACAACTGATAAATAGTTTGTCCTAGGTCTAATTGCTTATATGTTTGGTTGACTCGCAAGACTGTTTGTAGCAGCACCATCTAGGGGCTACAGCTAATAATAGTGCGAACACGTAGGGAAATTTCCAAAACTATTCTTCTGTCTCACTGGCACGGCTACATAGTTGAATAAGATTCATTTGGAATTTTAATATTTCTTTGTTCAGTGAGCTTCAGTGACTCTTTTTTTTTTTCTTTTTTTTCCTGAAATAGAGACGTGTGAAAAAAAGAAAGTTTTTGAGTTGATTTTTAAATGAAAAGTCTTGGTGAAAAGCTGGCTCCACTGAAAGCAATGCAAAAGCTTCCATTCATGTCTATGAGCTGAGATTTCACTTGATTACTTTTGCTATTTAAACACATTCCTCCTTTAATGAAATACACTTACATCTATAACATCTGAGACTGACAATTCTAAGGCTTAATCTTTCTGTAGCATCTTTAAACTTGAGTTGAAGAGTTGAAAGCAAATCAGAAATAATAACCAGACATTTATGCTTTCCGCTCAAGAGACTGTGCAGAAATGCATTACTCTGTTTTGTCTGTTTCCCTTCCCTTTCCAATACATAAAACATTTCATCCATCAGTAGCTACTGCCTGAAAGCCCAAAAAACTCCATAAATCCTGGACGATCTCTGTAGTCTCTAATAAGAAAGAAAATATTTGAGGCCTGATCTCCTCCTTCTTAAATTTCATAGTGAAAGCACAAGTAACTAATCATATCAGTAGAATTAAAGTGATAGAATTAATAGCATCAGAAGAATTATAAGCAGATATTAGGGTCCAGCTTCAACAATCATTTGCAACAATCACCTGCTAGTTTTGTTTTTCCCTCCTACTTATTCTGTTTTAAAGGGTTTGGGTACTGGAATGCTCATGATAATGTGCTCATTGCCAATTAGTAAGCCTTTAGCGGATTTTTAGAATAAATTACAAAATTATGTAGAAAGCTAAGATACTGCAAAAAGCCAAGACACTGTGAAGAAAAGGCATGCTTGCTTTAATGTTATTATTAGCTTCAATTAGGTTAAACCAGGAATGGAGGTAGTACTTACCACACTTTTTTTTTTTTTAAAAAAAAGCATGAACTGGGGAATAGAAAGAATAGCAGATGAGTGAGGAGGAAGAAAAGAGGAGCGAAAGAGAGCATTGAGGGGCCTATTGAGATGTTTGAGCTTGCTATTTAGCAGGTGTGCTCCCAGATTTCATCCTGGGCTGCCAGAAGCTCAGTCCTGAACAGAACAGACTGAAAGCTGCCAGAGCATCGCCGCTCTCTGTTTGACATAGTGACTGTGAGACTTCCTTGGCATGGGACTTGGCTGAGGAATACCCAGCTTAGCAGTTTGCATGAGGATTAAATTTCTGCCCTGATGCCTTATCTGAAAATATCTGCTTAGCTAGGAATCCTAACGCAAACGTTTTCCTATCCTTGCTGGTCCAGTTTTTTATGTTGAAGCTAAAGTGCAGCTGATGAAGGGAGGAAGGACTTCTGATTACGAGCTTCCTAAGTGATTTTATTTTGGTTCAAACCAGACACTACTTTTGACCAAGTGGAATGTTTGTAGTGTCATCAATTGTTGTGCTGATAAATTCACAGTCTTTCTCGGGAAACTAGATATGCTACTCAACTGCTAGGCAGCTAAATTGCAAATAAGGGATGTGGCTTCTGCAGACTCCCCATCAAGTCACCTTGGGGAGCCTGACACTTGTAGGGTGGGATCTGGAGCACCTCCCATGATCCAAAGTGGGATGGTCTGAATAAATCCAGCTGTGCCTTTGGAAAAACAGGTCTGAAAATACTTGAGTGTGCCACGCTGTGCCAAAGTTTCTGATTTCCCCCTTACCAAATCTGGCTTTCTGGTTTACTTTTAGTGTTGTGAGACCCAAGCTGGTGGAGGTGAGCATCCATGTTGTGGGAACTAATCAGAGAGGGAATGTTAGGGCCCCTGCTTTTCCTCCCACTGCACCTTGGTGGGGGTCATCTCATCCTCACCTTTGGACCCTGGGAACATGGAGACAGTCCAGGCTGATCGCGTCCTGCACGTAAAGGGACGAAGCGAGTAAACAACTTTTATTCTGTGCCATGTTATAGGGCCTGAGGTTTCTTTGGGCTCAGTGTATTGTCATTCCATTTGTGAGGGTTTTGCCTTGGTCTCTTGCGCTTAATTTTCATTCATCATAAATACTAGGGTGACTCCTTTCATTACAAATACACTCTCCTTGTGTTTGATGTTTTTGTTGCCTGAAAACTGCATAGCTGAATTTGAATATAAGAATAAGGATGTCACCAAGCAGATTGTTGTCTTCCTTTATTTATTGCTTAGTCAAGTGTGCTTTGTTTGTGTGTGTTTCACTGTGTATATTAATGCATACTTATGAGTTATTACATAAATCACCTGATAATTTCACCATTACTGATTGGTCAATAAGCTTATGGGAAAGCTGTGTGATTTCTTTTAAATTCTTTTCTTGTCAGGGAAATTGAGGAAGCTTAAAATTCTCTTTCCTCCAGAATTATACTAATACACAGTTGTCTGTGTAAGCATACCCACCAGGGCAAGAAATAATAGCATGAACACATTTCATATGGTGAATGAATGTTTATGGAAACACCTTCACAATATTTACTTATTTCTTCAGAAGTTATGGATAATAAAAATTATTAATAGACAATATGAAGGAAAGTACAGCCACAGAAAGCACTATTACTTTGTGTGGTTTAGCTTCTTAACAGCTTGGCTTTACCTTTGTATCTCCTTCCTGATTATTATTATTCTATCAATGGTGATAAAAATGAAAGAAAAGGAATAGTTGTTTAACTGAACTCATGCTTTTACTGAACACATTTCCATGTAAGATTAAAATCACCATAAAAGTGAAGGTATTTTTAACATTACAGTGCACTTAAATGCTTGTTGCTCTGCTCAGTCTACTTAGGGAGAATTTTACTGTCTAAATTCAGCCCAGACCTCATCCTGATCATGTTAGAGATGATGTTTTACTAATCACTTAAATGAAACCTGAATTTGGCTCTATACACAGATTCCACTGTTTGCATCCATTTCAATCCAGCAGTTTACTTTCCTGCACCCACCTAGTTAACATTTTGTTATAGAAAAGTCTGGTTTTGAATAGAAGTTACTCAGCTTTAATACAGCGGGAGCCTCCCTGGACCCATTTAAGGGCTCCATGTCCCAACCTTGCCTGTGACTGCTTTTTCATGTCACCTTCAGGTCAGTGTTTATGTGATCTAATGCACATACCAATGTTGTAGGGCTCCTCAGAAAGTAGGGAGCCATAAAATGATGCCAAGCTTGCTGAGTTGCTGGGGGGGTTTATGCCTGACCCGCCTGCTAGAAAAAATCAAATCCACATGCCCATCTGAAAAAAAGTCAAGGAGAGTCCTGCTGTCCTCTACACCAGCTTTAAAACATGGTAAATGAAATCAGCATGAGCACTCAGGTGTGTAAAATTACATATATATTTATGTACTTGGCTGAACTGAGATCTTCTCCGAGGAAGGGGGTTTAAGACATCTTTAAAACATCCAAAATCAAAGGTATTTGCTGCAGTAAAGCCATCATCAAACTTCAGTGGCAGATTACAGAGAATTCAAAAAATGAAATTGGCATCTCCTGTTGGAAGCAGAGATACAGTTTCTCCTTACTACCTCAGAAAGAAAAAGCAACGCCTTCCAAAGAAGCAGAAAACAAAACCTGTGGGGGAAGAAGGCTGAGATAGCTGAGTGGTAAATACATATATAAGCAATGCTTGAATAATTTATATGTTCTGTATGAAAGAGAATTTCCATCTTAGCCATACAAATTCTCCTTGATCTGCCTTGCTACACATTTACATATCAGAGCTGAAGGTCATTGAAGAGTTATAGGGCAGAACCTTTCCATTGTGTTAATCACTTACAACTCTAATTTCACACTACATCAGTCCTTTTTACTCAGGCTCACAGAGCCCACTACAATTTACCTCGAAAAATCTTACAGCCCAAACTGCTTGCTTTCTGTGCATTCAAAACAAGGAGTATCTATGATATCCTAGATAGAGAAGGGAAGCATAAACAAGTATGGAAAAACAATTTGGGGGTAAGTTGGAAGTAGTTTAGCTTCTGATGCCCTTCAGGAAGCCCCAAGGCACCTCTGGGTAGTACTTAGCTGCCAGTAATTCTGACCCTGGAGGTACATGGAAATTAGGAGATTACCAATCATTTTAGCAGTGAAGTGGGGAACAGTCTTCTCAGAGTAGTAAGGGTACAAAAAGCATTAGCTAGCAGCTATAAGCATTTTTTTTTTTTTTTTTTTTTTTTTTTTTTATTTTGAGATGGAGCTGCACCAGGTTAGGAAGGCTTAGATTAGATTGACTCAACACTCAGTGTTTCAGTGTCCAAAATTCCCCCTTCCCTATCTTTACAAGGGGTCTCATTACAACCTCCCAGTTCTGTGCCTGTTTAATCTTCAATACGGTCTTCAGAGTAATTTCCAGAGTAGAGCTCCTATTCAATTAATATAAACATGTATGAATTAGGTGTTGTCTATAACAAGATGTATATCACTAAATTTCATTATATATCATCGCATCTGAAGGAAAGAAAAGATTTAGTATCAGATCATTACTTTTCCAGACAGAATAAAATATTTTTTTAGTGCCTTAATATCCTGCTTTAAAGATTATCGAATATTATGTATTTTCTTTTGAAATTTTTCCATGTACTTTTTCCATATTCAGCATTTTTTCCTTCTTTTATAAATTTTATTTGACATCCTAAATATTTTCTCCATAGTACCCCATGGCACTCTGACCCTTTCATAACTTTATACATTCTTAAGTACTCCTGTAATTTTCTTTTTAAATTCAGCAAAATGCAGAAATACAAGCTAAAATCCATCCCTAAGCTGCAAAGAAATGTTAAAACTGCTTTTAAGTGCACTACTGATTCAAGGCCTTAACTTTATTGGGAGGAAATTTTAGAGGAAAAGCCTTTATCCTTTGGATGAAGCTATACATAATTAGGACATTTCACAAATACATATTGTTAGCCCTCACATATTTTCAGTTTCTTCTCTCTAAGCCTCTTACTGAGCATTAATTTCTGCCAGGCTATATGATACCCTGGAAATCAATGTAATATTTCAGGTAGGCTGCACCAGAATATTCTGTGTAGATGTTAATTATTCTTTTTATTAGAGTTTGGATTTAGACATAAAAACCCATAGTGATTTACACTTCTTTTTAATTAGATGTAATAATTGGAATTCCTTTCATAGTGCGCTGTGGCTTTGCTTTGAAGGAAGAACAATATTTTATACCTAGTGATTTCCAATATTTATCAATTCTCCTACATTGTGGGGCTCTATTGAAATTTCTCATCATGCTCACTTTACTGCCATCACTGCAACGCCCCTCACTTTCTATAGGTCAAGGAGTTTTGCATGAGTTTCCAACTTTCCTTCCATTTCTCTAACTGCAGTTTCCTGGTGGCTAATTTCAGAGTGACCTTGTGAAAGGCAGTGATGTGTCTGAGGAAGGTACAGCACAAACCAAAAAGAACAAAGTAATTTACCCCAGCAAATTTGACTTGCCAGAGGAGTGAGGGCTCACATCACAAATAGATCTCCCATCACATCCTTCCAAACCTGTTTTTTTGAGCGCTTTTGATTGCCTGTTTCTTTGGGCTCAGGTGGCAGCTCTCTGGGTCATCACTGAAAAATAAGATTGCATAAAGAGAATGGGCTAAATCTTTATTTATGTTGTAAACATATTAAATATGCATGTTAAATATGCAACCTGGGAGCAAACTTGGGTTTTAACAGCTGTCGAATATGTACATTTTGCAAATACTCCCTTCATGCCGACAGCTGGAATGTCCTGGCTTTGAGGACAATCATCCTCCCTCTCATGGGGAATGACTAATTAAAAGTGTCTCTTCAATCATTCCTCATCATCCAAGGATTCTTTAGTGCTCAGGGACATCTGCACAGAGCCAGGTATGCTACCTTTAGCACAGTCACAGTAAGATAAAGAAAAACATATGAACCAAAATCCAACTTATTGTCTGAAAGTGTCTCTGAGATGTGATCATTGCCCTGATTTTGAATCTTCCACACTTAAAGATGTTAATATCCAACAATTTGTTATTACTACTTAAGATGCAAAACAGTGGTCAAATTCAAATCTGGATTTGGGTTTTGATCAGCTAGTCCTGAAGGTTTGAAGTGATGGACGAAACATCTGTTTTATGTTTTGTGTTTATTGTGCAGATCAGCTGATTTATTGAAATAACATCAACTGGTGAAATATAATGGCTTCACCCTTGGTTCCAATATTCTTTTGCCTTTGCTTCTGTTTTTAATATTATTTTTGTAGACTCTTCCTTATGTTCACAGGAGCAGTGAATTATTGAAATATATAAAAACCCTGCAAGTTATTTTTCATATTGAGTTTATAACCCCTGATTCAGTATTCCAAACTTTCTAGAAGAAGGAAGCACAAGTGGAAGGAATAGAGGGTTCATAGTAATAGAAATCAAAGCATTGAACAATGAAGCAAGAACTCCATGGCTGAATAGAGAGCAGAGTTATGGGGAAATTAAGAGACGGTTGACACAGAAGCAAAGCTGAACACTGCAAAGAACATTTACACAACTTAATAATGCATAGTATTTCAAAGCTAAGATATCCAGTCTGAGGTGAAATTCAGATTATTTCAGCCTAGAAGCAACAAAAATATTTTTCTGCTCTTATTCAGATGTTCTAACAGGATTTCAACTAATAAAGGGTTGTCTTATATCTAAATTGCAAAATTTCCAAAGTGAAAGCTGCTTAGATGTTACTCACAGCTGAGAGCATGATGGCTAGAGAACCTATCACAGCAAGTGATGACCTACATCAGTAAATGCAACCCAATATGCCAAGGAAAACAAAAGGATTTAAGAAATACAGGGAGAGGCTGAGGGAGCTGGTTTATTCAGCTGTGAGAGGAGAATGATGAGGAAGAGACTTTTGTCTTCAGATACTTAATGGAGAGCTATAGAGATGAAAAAGCAAGGCTCTTCTCAGAGGTGTAGAGTAAAGGGCAAGAGGTTGTGAAAACAAGCTGCAAAAAGGAAAATTCTGGTTAAATAGAAGGAGAAGGAGAAAAAAAAAATCACAATGAGAGTGACTGAGCACAGAAACAGGAGCCCAGAGAAGTTGTGCAATCTTGCTGGTTTTCTAAACTCAACTGGCTGAGGCCCCAGGCAAAGTGTTTTAACGTACAGACTGGCACTTCTTCGAGTGGGAGGTTGGTGTGGACAATCTCCAGAGGCCCCCCCGTCCAATCTGCTGTGTTATGTGCACGAGAGAGGGTCTGTGTTAACGACATAATTGTGTACACGGTTGTTTGAAAATGCCAATTTTGAGCCCTAGTTTCCTCTTAAAAGTATTACAGACGTAGCCTATAATTCTGCCAGCCTGTGACAGTCACTAGTAATGCACGTAATTTAAGCTGAGATACAGTTTTTCAAAAGTCATTTTTATGTATTCTTATTAAAAAGCAACAATGTGCATGGTGTGGCAAACATACTTAACTTCCTTCTTTAATACAAGTCACCTATCTAGCCCACAACACCCGTATAGAAGCAGTAAGTGATTTCAATTTGATAGGACTCTTCACCTACATTGTAGGAATATTTCTGAGTGCCAAAAATTTGTGTATAATTTAAACTTCCTAGGATGGATTAAAATGACAGCTCCATCGGCCAAATGTTGAGAGTACTCAGATTTACACAACAGGGCCTGGTATCGTTAAGCTGCTTTGTTTTTGTATAATCAGTTTCTATTCTGTAGTACGCTTCTTACTAAGCTACCTTGCTCACAGATTAATACAGGCTGGTGTTGTTGAGCATTTGCCCATAGTCTACAAGCATAATCAGAAAACAGAAATCGTTTCAATCAGAAGAGAAGTAATGTTGCTTCCCCCAAAGCTTCTAAATCATCTATAACTGAGATTTCTGCTTTTGGGATCATTGCTTTTCCCCATTACATGCACTGAAATTAATGTTTGATGAAAGCAAATAAGAGTAAAATTAAATATTTTCTGATACAAATGATAATTGGGCACTTGTCTGATAAGATGGTTTTATTTAAACAAAATGTACTCATGTAACACTGCATTTCCGATTCTACAATTCTGTAATCTTCAGGCTGCTTCTCTTTTCCAAGTCATCATAATTAAAGGCAGGTGTTCAATTTAGCCACCAGAAGGGATGAGTTAATGCTGTAATTATTAGTTGTAAAAGATTTTTAATTAGAATTATAAAGTATTTAGATGTGTAATACGCAGGTATATGCTCATCAGATTATTTTTTTTAAATACATAGGCACCTATCTCCAATAAAATGAGAAGGACTTCAGCCCCTAAGTATTTTCAAAATGTCATTAGGAGCTTATTTATGTCTCAGGGCACTAATTAAAAATGTTCCTTTGTGCAAAATTCACATGTATATTGCTATGCAAGCTTTCTGGCAACAAATATGTATTACTAATAGAAGTTTAACATCTTCCTTGGTTACTATTGGAATGGAAAGCATTACATTGTGTTGTAGCACTTTATCCTGATTTTCTTTTTCCAAATAGAGAACAAAAGTATTTATCAAACAATTCTGACTTATCTACATTGTTATTAACAATGTTATCTGTTAAATAGACTAGAGAGTAGATTTTTTTTTTTCTCAATATATACTGAACACTTTCTTCTAAACCACAGATTTTATTTTTGCCTTTAGCTTACACTACCGGGTTCTACACCTCACGAATAATTTCCTACTGCTTCATTCTTCAGGTTTTATGAATTGCTCCCAAATTTGCATGAAGGATATTGTACTGCTTTGTAGATTTCAAATTTTCATGGACTTTTTACTTTTTTATTGTTGTTGTTGAAAAGCACAGTTATCAACACACAGAAAAAAAAAGTGCCCTATAACAATACATATATAATGAGGACCTCTAAATTAGTCACTAATACTGAGGAAAGAGATCTTGGAATTGCTATAGGTATTTCTTTGAACGACTATAGTATGGTCAGAAGACAAATAGAATATTGAGCTATAATTAGAAAAGGGGTAGAGAACAAAAGAACATCTCTATATCCTTGTATGAATTTTTAATGGCACACGCTCTAGTCATACTACCACAACAAAAATTAGAAGAAATAGAAGAGTACTGAGAATAGTGACATGGAGGATCAGAGGAATGGAATAGCCTGCATGAAGGAAATTGATAAGGATTCTTCACTTTGAAAAAAAGAGGAGCAAAAGATGTTTGGTAGGTTCACAAATGAGGTGCACAAAACTGCAGAAAATGTAGATTTATTACTTCTCAGGATAAGTAGGATCTACCCTTCACCCTTGAAACTATGACTAGACAAATTCCATTGATGGATATTAAAACTTACAGTTCCCAAGAAGTTGTTGAACTGTTTACTTCTGGAATGTAGAGAAGCATGTTGTGGAAAGAATCAGCTATTATTATTCCTTATGATCATTAGGAAATGATCATTTCCTAAGCTTCAGCTCCTGGTCACAACTGGAAAGAAGCTATTGGACTAGATGGACCTTTGATCTGGCCTATTGTCATGTAGCTCTTATGTACTTAGCTGCTGTAAAAATTGTTTCAAAATTCCAGTTTGCTGCTTTTTCTTTTTTTTTTCTTTTTTTCTTTTTCTTTTTTTTTTTTTTTTTTTTAATTTATTTATCCAACAGGTACACTCAAAGTTTTCTTCATTTTTTGGGAAATGAACTCATATTCCCAACTTCGTAGGATACTTTTTATACAACTTTGTTAGAATCATACCTGTACATCTTTGCAGGTTTCATTAACAACATTTGTTAAATGGTGAATACACCTGCATATAATGCAACAGACTCATTAGGTCACGGAGACCAAAAAAGGACAACATTTAACAAATATTGTATTGAGGCAATAACAGCTTTACCTACCATCCATAATCTGCTAAAAGAACTATATGAGATTTTAAAGAATGTTTGTATTTTTCTACTGATAAATAATATACTTAAATGGCTGAACACTTCTGCCTACTGGAGGAACACAGATGCTTTTTCCTCTCATTACTGTACTCCATATTGTGTCTACTCTCCTCATAACTTCTAAAATGGCTTTGTGACAAGTATATAGTCAACGCTTAACAGTAACTTTATTCTTTTTAAAATCTAAAAAAGGATTCTAAATCTTTTTTTCTTTTTTTTTATTCTGACATATCTCATCACATGCTGTGCCTGTGACTGGTGCAGACAATGAACTTCTGTTAAATGGAGACTTTTTGCAAAGTAACACAGTTGTCATGGATTCATACCTTTTAAGAGACCAATATGAATCTCAATGCTGACCTAACATAAACCCAAGTCATAAATTCAAGAATTCAGCGAGATGATTCATATTTCAAGAATACATACTAATCATGATGTCCACCGTCAGCGTACCCTTCGTCCTACTCATACTAATCAGAAGTTTTTCACATGCTCTAAGGCTGTCTCATCATTTCTGTTAGTTGAGAATGGAAATGACAGTTCTTTAGAGACCACAGCCAGGCAGGTCTTCCATGGTAATGGGTGAAAACACCCAATGTGATGTACGGACTCTATGATCTCTATGCTTTTCTCTTTCGGTCAACACCAATGCCTACACTACAATGCTTCTTGCACCATCACAGGGTCAAGACAAATTAATTGCCATTCAGAGGTCAGAGTTCCTCCCACATTTCCCCATCAGCTTAGTTTTGTCAGCTTGCTTTTGTAAATGAAAGAGTTTCCTGTCGTGTGTATGTCCGGCTAACTCAGGTAGTTAGCAGGACACTGTGTCCTTCTGGATGTCTGCCTTTCCCTGCCATTTTTTCTCCTTTCTCTATAGTCAGAGGCAATTTTGCTGATCCAGTAGGAAAGCTCTGAGGAGCCTACTTACTTCTTCTCCAGTACAACTATGGTCAGATCATGATAATTTAAACATGGATTAGCAGAGAGGTACATTGGGATCCATTAGTACCTCTTTGTGTTTGAGTAATCCTTGCTAAAGAACATAGCACTTCATAAAGCTAATTTATTTAATTCACCATTTTTCAGGCCAGCAGGCAATAATGTTCTAACCAAGTAACGTCAAAGTAATAGGAGCAGAACAGAAACAGAAGGACCATGTTTAGATATAGTGAAACAGGTGTTCCTATTCATAATCATTTGTTATAAATAATAATAAAGTGATAAATAATAAAGGAATACTGACTTGAGACGGGAAAACCAAGCCAGAAAACTACTGCTTTGTCTATTTAATCTCTCAGACCTGAACCTTGTTTCAAAAAGTTGTCATTATTCAACTTAGTGGGGGTTTTTTCTGCTTATTTCATTGCATTTTTGTCCCAAGAAAAGCAAGAAAAACAGGAAGTGTGATCACCTCAGTTTTTTTCTTCTAACCTTTCTGATTTTTACAAATTATTTTTTTCTACATTGTTCAGTGGCATAACAGTCCGAAAAGATACATCGAACAGTATATACTTTGTACTTCACTGATCTAGAAAATATCTGAATATTCTGTAATATTTTCTTTCTAATAGAGGCTTCACAAAAGAAATGAAAAATTGATAAAGGGCGTGGATAATGAACAAGTGTACTGGTTGTGATAACGTTATAGTGATACACTTTATGGTGCTCAAGGCATTTAAATACACAAGAAAATGCACACACACACACACACAGGATTTGTCTTGCATTTTTTTAAAATATAATAGTACTGACCTTGTGTGAAATCTTTACTTAGGTCAGTGAGCTGCTGTTTACGTGAAAAGCCTTACTCAGCCTCTAAAACAGTTGTATGAGTGATGATTCTCCAGCATCAATAAAAGAAAGGAAAAAATGCACAGTTCTTATGTGAAGTTATATATTTAATCAAGATCATATACACATTCATTTGTGCAGCAGTGGGGCTGGAAAACAGCTTCATTCATGTGAATTTCTTATTAGTAAAATTGGAGAATTTGTCAAAGGTATTTGCTAGATGAATATTACCTACTTTGGACATGAGAACATGTATAAGGAACTAACGAAACCAAGTTCACAGTAATTTTATAATTTAAACTGATATTTGTCTCTTGACAAAAAAAAAAAAGTGCAGATGGCTGAAACCTGTAAACTTGTTACTTGCTTACGTTTTTTTCAGGACTCAAATTTTGTTTCAGTTATCAGTGCTGACTACCGAAAATAAACATATTTGATTAAATAAGAAAGCGAGCATGCTGGATTTTCTATGCTATGTACTTCTTCGCTAAGCCTCTTGGATCAGAAAAATAAAAATAGAAAGCATCAATGAAGTTATACTAAAGCCTGGTAAATGCTTCCTTTTCCTTAAAGACCATAACTCATGTTTTGACCAGGGCAGACAGTTCAAGGTGCTTCAGAAAGCTGTAGTAGTGCCAGACCCTACCGCAGGATACAGTATAGTCTGCATTCTTATATTACATGCTTTACATTAACTCTTACAGGAGTGGCAAAGGGTGGATGTTTCTGTGGTCTAATTCATAGGTAGAAACTGTCCAGGGCTATTGAGCACAAACATGACACTTCTGATTCACAAGGTTCTCAAGGCGTTCTCCAAGACACAGGCTATTGGAAATGGTTGTTGTACTCTGGCCATCTACTAATGGCTTTTTTGGAGACGGATTCTGGGCTTGATGGGAATTTGGCTTAACTCAATATGATTTTTTTTTTTTTTCCCCTATGCTTGTGTATTTTCTTGTAACAAAGTAAACCAAACATATTTTCCAAAGTAAGGAGTGACAGTGTATCCAGTTAAATCAGTCTCTTTTTAAACTGAATTGTCACGATTCATCTCACCTCACTGCAGAAAGCTCCAGTGTGAATGTCTACGTCAGAGCTAGTGATCCACGTCTCATGCTCAATGAAGACAAATAGGCACTTTCAGGCTGTGATTCAGTGCATCTCAAGGTAGATATCTAAAATGCATTATGTCATAAAATGGTGTTAACCGGCAACGCTGTGCAATAAATCCACAGAAATGCCCTAGCAGGATACTTACTGTAACATGTTTTTCACATGACCTTTCGACCCCTGATGTGAAACCACTGGGATCCAATTAGAAATTTAAATATAATCATTCATTGCTCTCACACATTCCTTCAGGACTCTTTAAAGGAAAGGTAAGAGGCAAAACTGCTGTCAGGGAACTTTATCTTGCTCAGTTGCCAGGTCATTAATAAGCATACTTCATTTTTATTTCTGAAATAATATCAATTTCAGTATTTAAAAGAACATAAGAAATGTCCTGCTGGGAGGACCATCTAGCCCTGTATTTGGCCTCCAGGAGGGGCAGTAAGGGAAGCTGCCTATGGAAAGCATCAAATCCTGACCACTGTCTGCAGTCCACTTCTCTTGCATTCCCCCAGCATCCAGCATTGCTGGTTTTGCGATATTAGAGGTTACATCCCTGCCTTTTCAGTTTCTTTTAATGGGTCTGCTGTCTATGATTTTTTTTTTTTACTCCTTTTATACCAGTTTCTCTTGACACCAGGTTTTGGAAGTTCACTTTTCGTTGTGCACAAAGGAGTTTCAGTTATCTGTTTCAAACTTTACCCCTGCCAGTGTCCCCTATTTCTTTTATTGTGAGTTTTGGGTGAAAAACAAACAAACAAACAGTTCTGCATTCCCCTTATCTTCTCCCTTTTGACTTTGTAAACTAGGATCATATTCCTCCACAGCCGCCTTCTGTCCAGACCCTCATCCTCCTCCCAGGGCAGCTGCTCCATCCACTTGACCATTGTGATTAAGCTGGTCTGAACCTTTTTCTAACTCCACAACATCCCTCTTGAGATGAGGAGAACTGACAGCACATAGCACGTCAAGGTGCGGGTACACAAGGCTTTAATACTGCAGCAAATGATGCTTTCTCTTCTGCTTGCAACACCTTTCCTGATGATGCTTAACATCAGTTGAACACTAGGACTTGTCCAAAACAGTGGGAGCTTCAGATACGTGCTCCAAACCAGGACCAAGGCAAGCATGTTTTTCTACTGGCCACGCAGAGAATCATCTAACTTTGAGTAGCCTCCGACATTAGAAACCTAGAGGTAGATGGTGTGGAAACTTCCTAAAATCGGAGAAAACTCCACACCTTTTGTTGAATTTCCTGGACTCTGTACCTGAAGTTGTTTAGCACTTGGAAAGACAGAACCTAGTACTATAACTCCCATGGACCTAAGTGAAAATCCGAATACAGAAAAGATAGTTTTATTTATAACTCATGCCTTAAGGGTAAGATTTACCCTGGTGGGGTTAAGTGGGTCTTAAGAGACAAATGGGCCTTTGCAGAGATTTAAATCCCATGCAAAGAAAATAAACAATGAATCAGAAACTACAGGAGTTTGACGTGTGGGTTTTTTAGTAGGAAATACAAACTTCCCAAGAGTGCAAGGAACATGAAGATTAATTGAGCTCATGATAGCCTCAGTTTCCTTCAAGGGTTTTTAACTGATTATATATTACTTGAACCTTTGCTCAGAAAAAGAAATTAGAAGTCAAATCATGATACTTGAAGAAACTAATAATAATTACAGCTACAGCAGTAATGACTTACTAACGCTTTCAGTCTAGCATGACACTTCCTCATTAGATTTTTTTCACTACATAACTTTTGTTCCAGTTCTTCTCTGTATCTTCAGGACAAATATAATATGTGGTAGTTTACACATGCAATGACTCACACATGCACACACACACACACACACACACAGAGAAATTGCACTGGTACAGTCAGGTAAGGCCAAATGTTTATAGTCATATATCAGTTTTACCCCTGCAAAAGCTTGCAACCAGAGAAAGGCGAGATGATAAGGTAACACATTGGGCCATGAAGTGCAATAACCACAGGATGAAATCTTGATGAATGTTGTTTAACTTTTTTCTACTGAAGCAATGGTCGTGTGTGTGAAAAAGTCCTTTAACCAGCTTCAAGAAATTTTTCTAAACTCCCTCCTTTATTTACCCTGGAAGGGCCCCATTACCGGCTTGCATGGAATACTTTCACAAAAACACCTATGAATTCAGCGTTCAAGGCAGTGCAAATCCCTCCTGAAAACAGCTGTAATAATGACTGCCAGATATGTGTCTGTCTTCTGCATTGTAAAACAGCAGCTGTAGGTTCTCTCTTTAGTGAACATAAAGGGTGCAATGATGTAGGGTGATGTGTACAACGGAACTGTCTTGTAATGCATTAAATCCTTCTGAGAAACTTGGGGTAACATTAAGAAAAAAAAAATCCAAAACCAAAAAAACAAAGCAAAGTCTTCCTTGCAGCTACTGGATTTCTTTGCCTTTAAAATAAACCCAGAAAAGATTGGAGAGGGCAGGCAATGTCAATTGCAACTCTGCTTCCTCCAGTTTCTCACAAAAGCATTTCCCTGAGCTAACGTGCAGTTTTAAAAGTCAGATCTGGGGATTATTAGTTACACATTTCTTGTAAAATCAATGAGGAGAAAAATGTACCTAAACCCCCACATTTTATTACAGCTCAGAAATTCTACAGTGCACTAAGCCAGGCTGTATGGCGTGATTTGTGCTGTGCTACAGCAGTCACTTGTTTGTTCTTTCTTTAATAAGATAACTTAGAAGTTCATAATGTGCCTTACATGCATGATCCATTTTGCCTCCTGAAGGAGCTCCTTCAGCAAATCTTTTGTCATATTTGATAATTGATTTTTTTTCCATCCTAATAGCTCTCTGGTTATTGAAATGCTTCAGCTGAGGAATGGTGAATCAGTCCATGAAACGCTATCAGTGTCTTACTATTAATGTCTTGTTAGTGGATATTTGTAGTCAGGATTGCATGATACGTAAACATAACTAAATGGTGGAGAGAAAATATCTAGTAGCTGATATTGGGAACAGGAAAAAAAGTAAAAGAAAAAAAAAAAGAGAATGAAATGCAGCAAAACAGAAAAAAAAAATTAAAAAGCAAGTAGTAGGATGAGTACCAAACTCATGAAAGGAGCCTGATTTCCCGTTGCTTGATGACTTATTTTTAAATTTTTTTTCAGTAAGGAGTGAACTCTGAAGCATCTCAAGCTGGTGTATTTGTAAGAGCTTGTGCTGCTGTGGATGCTCTGGAATGTGATAACCTCAGGTTGCTGCCTTGTCCTCAGCTTGGCCACTTTCAGGTCTCTTTCTTTTTCCATAGCTCCTGCTTATCTTTGACTTGTCATCCATTCAGTCAGCTTTCTCTGAAAGTGGTAGACAGTCTTTAAATATATCAAAACTAAATGAACATTTGAACAGGCAGAATCCCTGATTATAGGCACTGTTCTTCTGTAGGAAACTTGGCTACAAATGGTTACACTAGCTGCAATTGCTTTTATATGCTTCTTTGTAGAAAGCTGTTGACAGAAATTGAACCTCTGAGTGTGTTTGTAAATTCTGAGTGTTAGTAATTTATTCCTAAAATTATTTGGGGGTCCTACTTCAGTATTCCACAAATAGCTCAATGGCCATGTGAAATATTTTTGGCCCAGGGTTGTAAAAATATAAACAGTTTATACATGGTCACTAATGAACAATCCCAAATCCTATTAAAGCAAAGCCAGTACTCTAGTTACTGATAAGAATATAAGAATAGTCTACTGAGTGAGAGCAAAGGTATATTGATGAGAACTCAGGACTTTTCTTAGTCATTCTAACTTCCATTTACATACAAAAGCTACTGCTACTGCAAAGTACAGTATCATTGCATTATCCCAGTAAAATAAGTAAACTTAATTCATCGGTAGTGCTCAACAAACTTTTTCCCACTGATCCAACTGGTGTTTCAGAGGTTTTCTTTATTTACTGGAAGGCTGCTTTCTCTTGCTTTGTCTCTTGCAATGTGGGATCCCTGCCCTAGCTCCTAATAACCTGCGAGACACTGTTTAGCTGTGCTACAGAGGGACGTTCATGTCTCAGGGTAGGATACCACATATATGCTGTGCCATACTTGGGCTAAAGGCTATAATACTTTCAGTATCAGAGCTGGTTTGTCATCAATACTTCCCCTCGTGGTATGCTGAGAGTGGTCTTGCCCTTAAAGTTAGTGTATTTCTAGCACAGAAAAGTAAAACAAATTTATTTTTTCACTGTTCCTGTTTTCTATTCTAAGATGTTTTCTATTTTAATTAGTATTCCACATTAGAGATATACCTTTTTCTTCAGTATAGTGCAGTTGACTTCTGACTAATCCGGCCTTGTGCTTCATGACTTGTCATTTGCAGCGTCTTTTCAACTTGCAACAAAAACATCCCATTAAATATTCTATATGAAACACAACTAATGTTTATATAACATCTTTCCAATGTACCAAATTAAGTTAAAAGAACAAGTTGGAAGTTAGAACATGCACCTTTCCATTATGCAATCACAGCTGGGAATAATAAACATCTTTCTGGAGCTGTTCACGTTAGGGCTCTGCCTCTTTGTCTGCCTCTTCACAAAACCCGTTGCAGTGATTCCTCAAGACTGAACTTGAGTTTTAACCATCACCAGATTTTGGAAATGAAAATAACTACAATAAATATAATAGATGGTGTTTAAGTTCATTTGTAAGATTTGGGCAAATAATAGGAAGACGCACACCTGACATTAATCTCCTTTATATAGTTACAGGCAATATGTTAACATTCCAGCCACCATTCTCTCTTATCTATCTCAATCTTTTTATTCTGCTCAGTTGATGCAAACTACTGAATTAATCAGTTGGGAATCTCTTTTGGTATAGGGAGCTCTTACTTTATTGCAAGAGAATGGTATGAACACACTTAGAGCACAATAATTTCATTGAATCTCTGTCACATGTAAGCTGGCTCAAAATTGTTCTTTTTTCAACCTGGTGGATGAGCCCTAATGTACACGTACATTGATTTTTCAAGAGAAGTGTAACTAGGAAATCCTTGCATAAGAAAGAATTCCTGCTGCTTTATTTGAGTCAGCCTAAATCTGTTTGAAGGTGGTTTTATATTTTAAAGAGATTTAGAAGTAAATTTTGTCAAGTAGCTTGAGTAAGCTGGAATGGCAAATGTAACACAGAAGATGATATGGAGGTGATAAGCCTTTTCTAAACAACACTAGTTAGAGAATATGTAAAGACCTGCAACAGCCTTATTAGTATGATGGCAATGACTTAAGAGGCAAAAATAATAGAACTAAACATCTGTGGTTTACCTTCACCAGATGCACCCTCTAATTGCGTGCAAATATCTGAAAAACATAAACAAGAAGGAACAACTCGTACACACCATGTGTGTGGCTGAGAGCAGGTGCAGTGCAGCCCCTGACGCCTGGGTGAACCTCAGGAAGGGCCACGATTCACTCGGTCCTATATTTTCTCTGTTCTTTCTTATTCTTTCCAGTTATATACACCATCCAATGTAGCTAAAGATATTATATTAATTCCTCAGAGTACTGGAGGCTCTATTTCTGAGTCATTTGGTAGCTTGTTACAGTGAGCTCTTTGGTTTCTTTCTGAACTGTGTTGTACAAAATTTCTATTTCCTTTAAGATGATACTTTTTTTTTTTTTTCCTTTATATTTTCCTTTGGTATTATATGAAGGAGTAAATAGAAACACTCAGTTGACTTGCCTGACATCTCTGATTTAGTAAGCCCCTGTGACATCAACTCTTACTTAACTCTGAAATTAAACAGCCCTGATCTTTTCCATCTCTCCACACGGCAGTCTTTTCATGCCTCTAATAATTTTCATTGCCCTACTACAGACCTCTTCTACTTCTGTTATCTCTTTCTTTGAGATGGTATGACCAGAATTGAGCACAAGATTCAAGGGAGGACATGCCATCAATTTATATAATGGCATAATAATAGTTTATAAATTTGGGACATTGTTGGACTTAATGCATGTACTTACTGCAGAGTTCTGAACAGTTCACTAAATTCAGGGGATGATTATTATCCTATTAAGTTTTCAGAGGAGCAGAATTGAAAGGCTAAGGGTTCACTTCTTTCTTGTTTTTTTTCTTTTCTTTTTTTTTTTTTTTTTTCTTTGGAGCTACTGCACCCGTTTTGGCCGGGATACAGTTAGTTTTCTTCATTGTAGCTCATGTGGTGCTATATTTTGGATTTATGCTGAAAACAGTGTTGATAATACAGAGGTGTTCTAGTTATAGCTGAGCAGTGCTTACACAGAGCCAAGGACTTTCCTGCTTCCTACACTGGCCTGATAGTGAGTAGGCTGGGGGGGCACAAGAAGTTGGGAGGGGACACAGCTGGGACAGCTGACCCCAACTGACCAAAGAGGTC
>JAVJGG010000027.1:21620782-21640472 GCA_035590195.1 Aviceda cuculoides
CATATGATGTTGCGCTCAGCAATAACACATGGGGGAAGAAGGAGGAAGGGGGGATGTTTAGATTTATGGTGTTTGTCTTCACAAGTAACTCTCACATGTGATGGAGCCCTCCTTTCCTGGAGGTGGTTGAACATCTGCCTGCCGACGGGAAGTAGTGAATGAATTCCTCATTTTGCTTTGCCTGCATGCATGGCTTTTGCTTTACTTATTAAACTGTCCTCATCTCAACCCATGAGTTTCCTCATTTTTACCCTTCCGATTCTCTTTCCCATCCCACCGGGGAGCAAGTGGCTGTGTGGGGGTTAGCTGCCTACTGGGCTTAAACTACGACAGGTACAGTACACGGGGTGCACCTCAAGAAGACAGAGATAGTGCTTGGATTAAGTTCTCTTATCTTACCCGGAAGACCTGTGGGTCAGTGAGCTCCATAAATTAGAATAGACCCCGAACGTTAAAGGATGCAACTGTCTCTTCTCCCCTTCTATAGCCAGTCGAGAAAGGGCAGTTTTCACAGTATTTCATATCTTGTTGCTGTGGATGATGATAGCTTGTTTAAGCCTCTTTAGACACCTAATTCTAGGTGTAGTGTACTCATACACACACACCATGTACTGTGACTATCCCTTAAAATAATGATTGTCCAGAATCCAAGAGAAGCAAGATAAATATGATTTTATCATTTTTCTATACCTGCATACCTTGACTTCTAGATGTTATTGAACTGACATGTTGACCCTTCAGCGGTAGAAGACAAACTCTTCCCAAAGAGTGGAAAACCTAAGACACCATGGGTCCAGCAAGCACCATGTCACAGTCTCTGGGAGGACAGACAGCTTTGATGACCCTGTGGCTTCTTGTTAGAAAACTGAATTCTGACTGATCAAGGTCAAGGAGAATTTTATCAAACCAGCTGTGTTCCTGTGGCAGATGTTTGGGCCCTAATTCAACTTATTCCTATGCTGAAAAGGAGGGTAGAAATTTGGCTTGCATCCCAGTTTAGGCCCACTGCTAATGAAGGTATGAAGACAAAAAGAAACAACACAAGAATTCAAAAATAATTTGTGCATAATTAAGAACCTGCGTACTCACTAAATTATAGGGGAAGTATCATTGCTAAGCAACAATTGTTCATGAAAGATCAACTTCTACTTAAGACAGTTAGAAACATAATAAACATAAAGCAGCTTCAGGTATATCATTAAATGAAGAGTAACATAAAGCAGAGGATTCCTATGGCATTCTATTAGTGTGAGGACAAGATTTGGCCATTCTGTCTCTAAAGTGAAAATTAGGGCTGCCCATTACATAGCATTATACCTTCTGCTTTTACTGTCTTATTAGCTCTTCCTCGTCCCCTAGATGCCCTGTGCTCAACACCCTCCTCATGGACAGTAACCCCAAACCTCCTGACGTTGCCTATCTTTTCTCATCAGCATCTCAACTTTCTCCCAGTATTCCCCACATACCCATGAAGCTACTCCCAGGTCTACCACAGGCTGGGCAATATCCCGAGCTCCATCTCCACTGCTGCCACTCTCCTGCTATTGCCTGCCCGCTCCCCGCTGTGCTGTGCACCAAACTGCCTCCCTTCTGCCTTTTCTCCTCCACCGCAGTGTCCCTGTGCAATATATGCCATGTGTCATCCTGAATTATGCTTGTCCTTATTGCTTACTACTTTGATAGCTCATCCTGCTGCAAGTAACAAGTAACTGAGCAAGTCAGGAGTTGCACTTGTTCACGCTGAGCAGACAAATCAAGGGGAATCGCGAGCAACTTTGACTAACTCACCATCCTGTGCTGCATTTTAGCCCCTGGCAGGTCTTTGGGGGGAACATATATCTCCTGGACTCTGTATCACGCAGACCTGGTTAGAGGTTTACAGAGCACATGGGACCTTCTTGAGATCCAGAAGTTTCTGGTTTGTTGGTATGGGAACGTGCTGGCATTTTCATTTAAAAAAACCACAAAACAAAACAAACTATTTTGCCAAGAAAAATAAATACATTCTTAGTGGTATTATAACTCTCAATAAACTTTATATTCTACAGACTCCCATTATTCTGTTCTTAAATTTCTCCAAGAATATTTGTTTGAAATGCTTACATGTCCTTTTTATAACACATGCTTACAGTTTGCTTGAAAAAATAGTTATTGGTAGGTGAGTATTTGCATACAGCTGCAATGAAGACATTTCAGATTTAAAAGAAATGCTCTGTTTTCATAAAGTCAGATTATTAGGTGAATTTTGCTCCCTGATTGGACTAACAAACTTGTATTCATTTTTGATTGTCATATTAATGAATTGAAATCTGAAGTGACTTTACTTAAAAATGTCATCATTTACTTTTCAAGCATATTCAAGTTTAGGATTTAGTCTTTGTGATCATTTGAGCTAACAAATTCAGTTGCTAAGACATCTTTAAAAACACAACTGGAAAAGCAATGTGAAAATTTCCCCCTGTCCCCACCCCCCCCCAAAAAAAAAAAAAAAAAGAAAGAAAAATATTGGAGAATAGTTTTCAGTCTGTGTTCAGGGCTAATACATGAATCCTGTTCTAACAGGTACTACTTACAGAACCAGTTTGTTTTCTAATACTTGCAAAGCATAGAAATGGAAATTGTACATGTTTCCCATCCTTCAGCTATCATTGAATTCAAGTGGCATCAGTGCTTTTAAGAAACAGACAGTTCTTGCTTCTTTCCTTGCTTTTGTTTAAGGAATATCCTAGTTGAATCAATACAGTTTTTTCTGACATAAGCTTTAAAATTCCTTTGCTTTCTGCCATCTGACACAAGGGACAGTCATTTACACTCTTCTGCACTGATTCACTGTTTGGCTAAGTCAGGTAATTTCACTTTGGGAATTTTTTTCTTCTTCTTTTTTTTTTTTACCTCTTTTTCACTTATTCTTCCATCCTCCTTCACAGCTGCTTCACTTAAAGCCTAAAGCATCTGGCACTTCTGACTACTTTTCCTTCTTTCTTAAAGTTCAGGTTTTTTGTCAGGTACTAATCTAGCCAGCCTATAATTTGTACATCTGTGAAGAAATTAGCTTGTATAAGATAAAAGAGCATCTTGGGGACATATTCCTCTTACCTTAGAAAGAGCATTTCCAAAATCATCACTTAAATTTCTAGGATCTTGGCTTTAAATCAAATACAGAAATGCCATCAGGAATTTTTCATTCTCTGTGTTTCTCTAGCAGTATGTTGGGTCACTTTCATCTTACCTGCCTTACTTCCTACTATCTTATCAAAATCCGTGGAAAGAATAGGCACAATTAGATGCACATCCAGCCTGACTTAATTAAGATGTCTGATTTAGGATGAGATGAACTGTACTGTAGGCTTTTACATTATATTGTATCAGAAATAGTGTGGCCAGCAGGACTGGGGAAGTGATCGTCCCCCTGTACTGGGCACTGGTGAGGCCGCACCTCGAGTGCTGGGTTCAGTTTTGGGCCTCTCACGGCAAGAAAGACAATGATCTTAAGGGTCTTTTCCAACCTAAATGATTCTATGATTATTTGGTTTAGTCTTATCCCAATGTTACTTCCTGTTGTTGGGTAGGTATAAAAAATTAAATTGCTATTTTAGTGGTACAGGAACAGGAATGAGCACTGTGTGACTGAGACAATGGATTTCTAGTCAGAAGATTTTAATTGGGTTCATTGTCATAACACTGACCTTAGACAAATGCATCTAAAATAACAAATATTCAATTTTCTAAGTACCACTTCCTCACAGAAGTCTGAATACAGCTAGAGATCGCAGCATTTACATTTAACATTAGTATTTTATGTTGTCTTCTTTTCTTTCCTTAATTTGTTAAGGCTTCCTAAATTTGCATTGGGATTTTGAGATGTCTTTACTTGCAGGAAGCTCTTATTTTCTGGCCTCGTCTTGTTCCTCCTTCTGATGTCACAACTCTTAGGTCTGCATAAACTCTTGCTCTGTATTTCCAGCAACAATTTATAGCTATCACAACATAAGAAAACCAATTCTGCCATCCTGAAAAATGGTGTAACAGTGAAGACAACCTCAGCTTCCCTGAAGTTAGAGCACAAGAATACAGTCAATTTACCATTGTTAATCCAATTAGTAGGCATCTCCTGATCCCTAGTAACTGTTATTAACTACATCACACTTTGACTCGGATAACTATGGTGAGCAACAAGCACTATAAGCCTACTAAGAGCAGCTTTCCAAAGGTACACAGGCTTATTTTGAAGATGAAGTAGGGTATATTGAAAATATGAATGCTTCCACCTGACGAGGTATTTTGTAGTGGTACTACCTAGGAACGGCAGTCAGGGATCAGAGATCCTATGTCCTCAGCTTTGTATAAAACCTATAATGAATAGCTGTTATCCGTTTCAGAGCTGGCAGAAAAAGGCAAAAAAAAGCCACAGAGACAGAGAGAAAAGGATGACTAGAGAACAAGAAAATAGTGGGATGATTCTCATTAGGATACCTGCATTTTATAGTCATCCTAGAAAAGGTCACAACTCCAGTACCTCAGTATAAAAATCTAGAAACATCCTCTAAAACTTCACCTTTCAGTTTCAATTTCTGACCTGAGCACAATAGCTGTTGTTACCTCATTAAAAGCAAAACCACCTGTCTACAAATGGTTAAATAAACAGCAAGTTAATGATTTCTGTGATGGGTTTTTTTCATAGGACAGCATTTAACTAAAGTTCTGGATAACATACTCATTCCATAGCAATCAGCACTGAGTTTATAAGGTTTAGTTGCTGTTGGTGCAAACAAGCTTTATATGATCTTGTGTTTCTACGATGTATAGGAAAAAAGACACATTCATAATCTAAATAAACCAAAAGGGTGGGAAAGCATCTTCCAGACTTATTGTTATGACATATCTCAGAGAATGAGGATCTGGCTAAATTTCAAAATGCTGTTGTCACCATTATTGCAGAATGCCTCCCGCCTGTGCAAAACACTCACTAATCACAATTAAATCTCAAGTATGTGGCAAAGTGTCTGGTTTATCAAGTGAATGCAGAAGAGTAAATCTTGATTTAACCTATAGAATCTGGATACCTTGATACCTCGACCAAATATGTTAATATAAATTAAATGACAGCATAATTGCAAGAGCTTCAATTATTATAATTAGACAGAATTCATGCTTCACTGATGCCACAATTACACTGCTGTAACTATTCTAGCATCATAGCTTGGATACCACATCTTTCTTTGTTCAGCAATAAGTTGAATCTAAGGTTGGGCTGAATTCAGAATTATAAATTTTACATAAATAATTTAATAGAATGAAGTTCTAATATATGCTCTAGAAGTTGGGGGTTTTATTGCTACCTTTCCAAACTTAACAAAAGTTTTGGAAGTAAATACAGAAAATATTGGAGCTCCAGGTAAAACTCTGGCCTCTCAAACTCAAAGGAATATTTTAGCATGGTTCCAGTGGGATCTTCACACTAAAGGTAAAGTGTAGTGCAGAAAATTTGGTGGGAATAATCTCCTTTGAATAATATAAATTCTTTGAGTCTAATTCTATTTATTACTGCAGATTCAATGTACATAAGATCCACTAACACCCTGACATCACCAGGAATATCTCTGCCACATATGGGATTTGCCTTCAGGAGATCCAGGCTTAGAACTAAAAGCATTTACGGTTGTGTCAGTATAGTTGCACCTGAACACATTATCTCTGCTGCGAGGTAGAGATTATTATATTAGTTAGTTCTGTACCACACTGTCTTGGTATTTTGTTTTCAGGGTCCGAGATAGATCTACAGACTCAGAAATATTTTACCATGCTCAGAGTTATCTCAGAGATCTTTACCAACGTGCTTTGTTGCCCTATGCAGGTATACCTAGCAATGGCTCAGAATATTGTGACTAGTATAGTGGACTTACTTTGATATCACTTTTGCTGCAGTAAGTCAGAATTTCAATATAGGCATCTGCTTAATCGTGTTGCAATCAGGACAAGGTAGTAATGGCAATTTCTCCTTTACTCACAACATTCAATGTAGGACTAACCTCAACAACTCAAGGCAGGAAAGCTGACGCATGTGAGAAGAGAGGCAGAGCCTGAGAGAAAGAAATTATTATTGTTATTATGTGAAAATAAAGCTATTTAGAAATTCCTAAAGGTGTTGACACACAGTCATGCATTTAAATGGAAGGCTGTCAAGCAAAAGAACAACCACAACTTGGTCTCTATGTAAACAGCAATTACTTGAATAAAGGATTTTTGTAAAGCAATAACCCCCTCTCTTTTTCATAGTTCTTTTCCCCAGAAAGAAAATACAAATACCTTTTGGAGAAATATTTTTCTTATCAAGATTTAAGGCAAGGAACTACCTCTTTTAATGTGATGCTACCTGTGCAATGAACAGAGATTCTTCACCTGAGAAGACCCTTCCAAATTGTCTTTTCCTTCTCACTACCAAAACATATTTCTTGGCTGCTGCTTCAGAGCATGTCTCCTTCATGTACCCACACATTATTACAAGTATTTGAAAATGGACGTAGATGGAAGACAATACATCCAATTCTGAGATCATTTGCAATGGCGAAATCCCAGCTAAAGCTGGTACTTGAGGTACAATCAAGCAACCTTGGAAAAACAGATGAAATCCATAGGTTTCAATGAGCTTGACTGTATCCTGTAATTTCTTGTAATTTGCCATAGAATTTTCCTACAGAATAAGAGCAACGTCTGTTTCCTTACTCTTATTCAAGATAGACAGAATGTAGACACCAGTGCTAGTTGTAGGGTAATCCAAGAATTTGTGGAATCTATAGAATTCCTCTGGAAAAAAAAAAAAAATCAAAACCAAACCAAAATCAGATAGATTTATTTAAACTTATATATATATAATTACTTACAAATATGCATATATGTATAAGCATATACATGCAGACAAGTATATATGTAGAATTTAGACTATGTATGTATTCATATATACATTCATATACATGCACAAAGTTTATATTGTCTATCTGAAAATCAGAAGAACTGGTTTGCTTGTAGAGCTGCAGATTAAAATGCAAATTGAAGTGCACTTTACTTTTTGCAGTGCTTCATTTTGTGCGGTTCTGAGCAGTTGCTGGTCAGACAGCAACTGCAGCAGACCATTGTTGGACACTTTAGTGCTAAATAATTCCTGACCTGCATGCTATATGACCCAGCTAACAATATTTGTGGGGAGGATTTTTGTTGTCCTTTGTGAACTACTTTAGAAGGAGGAAAAATATCTGAGGTTTATTATCAAGTTTCCTCTGGATGCCAAGGTAAGAAGCACTGCTTTTATCTTGATTATTTAGAGGCTGGGCACCTAACCTCACTTAGTTTTCTGAACTCTTTTCAGAGAAAGACCTTCTCTCTTCTCTCTGAATCTATGCCCATTACCCAGATAGTGTCATTTCTGACTCCAAGGCCAAGTGTTTTAACGAGCCTGGTATTTACGCTGTGTAGCGCTACCTAACAGATTGGCAACTTGCCTATGACCTGGGTGTCTCCTGTAGCTCTAAACCCTCCACCCCAAAACACGCATGTGCCTGAAAGAGAAGGAGGGCTATTTCTTAGCCTGCCAGAGTGATGTTTTTACAGCCTGGTGCTCAGGCTTGTGTTACATGCCTTGGAGAGCGTCCTGGTTTGGCAGGAATGTGCGTGGGGCTACTGGATGAGTGTTCAGGAATCAGTCGAGTGCACAAGGCAAACCCGGCTTGGCTACCTCTAAAGTGCAAGACTTATAGGAAACTGTGTAGAACCATATACAGGCTTCTTAGGTAGAATTAGTCACTTTACTCAAAAAAAGTTTCCGGGAATACAGTTTTAAACACAGTATACACTCAGGGAGCAAACTAGGGATCTGCTTTGTTTGTCATCATGGCTGTACCTGTAGTTGTAAGCTATTGCAAGATGGGACAAATCATGCCCCAGGTGTCCTCGGCCAGCTCTTTTGAACATAGAGAAAACCCATACAATAGTTTTAAAGAAAGTTTATTTGCTATGGCTAAAGTTCAGCGAGCTGAATCCCACCCAGTGTCTTCACATGCATAGCAGCCGTTATGAAAATCTCCCTCCCGTCAAATCTACCTGTTTGCGTATCATCTCAGCTGCAATCAGTTCAGCTAGCAGCTGAGGAAGCGGTTCAGCCTCCGGATCATTAACCTCCCAGCAGTACAGCCGGGAGCGGAGATGCTGCAGAAAGCCCTGACAGCGAACCTTGCCCTTCTGCTGCAAGTAGCCCCACGACTACTTCTCCCGTCTGTAACTCACACAAACCGAGCGTGGCTCATTTCGGTAGTGATTAGTGATAAATAAAGACATATGAAATTTTATCCTTATCCCCTGTGGTCTGGTAGTTTGGCTCATTTTTCTGAGGCTCCAATCCACGGGATCTGTGGTTTGGGGAGCAGTCTATTTTGTGTTCCACGACACAACATGTCCCGTTAGGGGAGCAACAGGCTGGAGCAAAGAAGCTATTGGAATACCTGGCTATTTGCCATTTGAAATGCTGTTTGCTTTGCCCATTGTTAATCAGCAGAAAACCTTGCTCTCTCAAGGAAGTGAAACCTCTGGTAATAAAGTAAATCCTTAAATTCTTAGCACCAATGGCAAAAGGAAGAAAGAATCCAAACACTTGTGGTCATCTTTTGGGGGGTTATTTATTTATTACTTAATGGCAGAGTGGCTATGGTAGTTTAAAATTTTAGACTGAGGCAGTAATCACATTTTAATTGAATTATTTAAAGTGTGTAATTTGTCCCATCTAGGAGTAATTTTAATTACTTAATAAATTGCTTTGGTGTCATGTTTGAATCTCATTTCGAGTACTATATTTCTTAAAAATTACTGAATTGATTAATATTAAAATGTAAATATTCAAATCAAGCAATTATTTAAGCAGTTAATTACTTATGTGAACTTAGAAATAAGAGAAATAAATGTTTGCTAAACAGCATTAGAATTTGACCCTGAATTCTTCACACAGTCAGTATTTTAGCTGTGTTCAGTGAAACCATTCCTAGAAATTAATATGAGTTCGAATGTTCAAGGCCTGAAAGTCATCTACACTAACTGCCTGTTTATTTCTGTGTTCTGTGTTTGAAAGAACATACAAATAGGTAGAAATATTTGAGGTAAAGGGAATAATTCCAGCTTTGCAGGTAGAAGTGTTCAAAAAGGCATGAGGAATCTGAATTTGTTTTGCAGGTATCGTTGTTCAGATTGAAGTAATTATGTTTGCAGACATTTTGTAATATGTTCTGAGTTGTTGCAAAGGAAGATATTCCAAATGTTTGTAGCTTGTAAAGATAAAAATTGACATCACCTAATGCTAATTTTCTGCATAGTGAAAGCCAGATGATACAACCCACATACTCTTGTTTTAAGCCCAATAACTGGTATTTCATGTTGTAAAGAAGGAACAAATGTATGCAGACATGAAACATCAATATGTCCATCTGAAAGAGTTAAATTCAGAGTAAATATGGAAAGAAGCAGAACCATAATTTCCAAATCTAGCATGCCCAACATCTGACTGATGGTAATACACTAAAGTTCTCTTCACAGAAGTTGAAGCTAATTGGATGTACAATGAAAGTGGCCTTAAGCAACTACCTAGGGGAAGAAATTGATTGCCTAATTTTAACTAAAAGTCAAACAAATTAGTGCTGGACTCCTTAGGGACACTTAATGATCACATGGGGGTTGGGGTTACTTATTGGTAGCAAAGAAGATTTAGTAAGTTTTTGAGCTTTTCCTGCTTTTTCATTTTATGCATAACGTTTGCTTTATCTCTATTAAGCTTCAGATTTCATGGCATTAATCAGCTTCCACTTAACTAGTAATTAAGAGACAGAGCAGCATAACACAATCTAAAAAGTCAGAGGGCTCTCCAATTCTCACCTCTCTTCATTTTTTTATAGCTGAAAACATCACTGACTCACTGCAAGGCACGATGAAGGCAGCACAGGTGTGAACCAGGCTGTGCAGTCGGCAAGAACTGATGGTTCCCCTCCATCAGGTTCTCCAGCTGTGGGCACCGACGCCGAGTTTATCACTGTTTAAAAGGAAATGCTCTTAGCACAAAGAAGGGAGGTTGAGATAAACTGGAGGTTCTTGGAGTTCCTCCGTGATATTTAGACCTTAAGGCAGCCTTCTTTCATGCTCTTCTTTGTCAGAGATGTTCCTCCTATGTCAATTCAATTGCCAGCAAGTCTGCGGATGGTACCAAGCTGGGAGGGAAGGGAGCAGGTAGGCAGAATCAAGCTGTGGAGTGACCTGGTGGCAACTCGGTCTGCAGGCAGTGTTTGGGAGATTCAAAACCTATAAACAACTGTCTAAATACTCATGAGGAATTTGGTGATATATGAATATCTGAGCATCTGTGGTACTATGGGGTAAGTTGGTAAAATGTACAGAATGAGGGGACTAATTGGTTGCTATCGTTGCCTTGAAGAAATTTAGAGTTAATGGCATCACTGCTTCCAACCTCCTAGCTGCTATACTTCACCTCGGCTGAAAAAAAAACCAACAAAAAAACCCTTGGTGTCTTGAAATTGCCTTTCCAGCTTTGATGATTCTGTTATCTTGGGAAATGTGTTGCTAGTCTAATCTTATGTTTGTCAGATCTTTCAATTCAAACTTAGCTCTTCCCACCTTCTGATAATATGCTGTTGTTATTTTGACTTTCCTACAACCTGTCTTTCTGAGTAAAAGGAGTTTCTAGACAAATTCATGTCTTCCTGCATCCTAAATTCTCTGCCAGAATCTGATATTTACAGTCATCCGACAGGGAATTGGCTCATTCTCTGTGAGGCATGCAGTAAATATGGAGCTCCTTGCTCCCACAAGAAAAAGCAAGCAAGCTTTCTCACTTCTGTATTGGACCAAGACACAGAAAAAACACTTATTTTATTCCTGCTTCCAGAGCATTTTTATGAATTTCGGTAAATCTTATAAATATATTAAGTTTGGGCTTTCCTTGTAAAAACAGTATACACACATATACATGTATTTACAGATGTATACATATAGAATGGGTGTATATATAATTGGATAAATATATATCCAATTGTATATTGGGTTGAAATTTGCCCCAGATAAAATTTTTAATAATACATGTGTTAAAGTTTGCGAGGTGATCAGACAGTGTTTCTAACTTGTACGAATACTCAAAATGACCTTATTCTTGCATGATGAGGCTGTGGAATAGGAATATGACTGTAGATGGGGATCACGAGCTTAGAGAAAGGAAAACTGGGACCTACAAAAACCCCCTCTCCTTAACTAACACTTGGTCCAAGACAGCAAGTTTGCTACTCTATCTCACTAACGAGAAACAGCTAAACAGGGGGGTTAATGCACCTCTCTCAAGTTAAGTGACATTGTGTTTTTCCCTTTCTTAATTGCAAAAGTTTAGGGATGATGGGAGAAATAGCCTTAAGAACACTTATATGGCTCTTATGTGGCTCCATTGTGTGCAATCCCCTAGTTTGATGTGTACTTTTGTACGAGCTCAGGGAGGTGAGTCATAAGATTCACATTTTTAGAGACATTTTAGGTGCTTATCTAGGACTTCAGATCCCCTGAGCTTGGGAAAGTTCATATTTAGAAGTATGTAAGTAATTCATTCTAGTTTGCTTTATTACCTTTATCTTTCTGAGTACAATTAGTTGGAGCCATATAAATATTTAAGATTACCTATAGAGAGAGGTAGAACTCTCTATAGATTACTTATGTAGAGTGATCCTACCACCTAAAAGGAGGCTGGAGTGGAATTCAAACCCATGAATCAAAAGAACATGTCAGCAGGTCTCCTCTGAATTTCTGTTCAAGCAGAAGGAGGCCGCGTTATTAAATGATGAAGCCACTCCGCTGTGAGCAGGAGTTCAGTGTTCTGATCCACCTGCTTAGAATAATTTATGGGGTTTTGCTTGGAAGTCATTTCGCAGAAGTAATCATTCGATCAGAGGTTGGAAATGCTTCCTGCCCTTTGCAGAGCAGCTGAACGACCTCCGGGCCAGCCCGCAAGGCTGGCTCAGTTCAGCACAGCCCTTCAGAGGAGGACTTGGCTGTCTGGACCAAGGGCAGATGGAAATAGTCCACGCACAGCTCTCAGCCAGACCCCTGCACCCCAGCAAGCTTCAAGCCTCCCTCTGCCAGGCAATATTTCCTACTAACTGGCTCCACAGCCCTGCGTGATACCAATACACGTATGTCTAAATACTCACGTCTAATGTGGTCGTATATAAACATCTGAGCATTTGTGGTACTGCAGGAAAAGTCTGTAAAATGTACAGAAGGAGGCGACTAATGGCTTACTCTTGCTGCAACTCGGTGTTATGGGGGCATGGAGTTAATAGCATCACCGCTTCCAACACCCTAGCTGCTATACTTTACCTGCGATCCAAAAAAAAACCAACAAACCCCAAAACCAAAAAAAAGGAAAAAAAAAAAATTGATGCCTTGAAATTGCCTTTCCAGGTTTGATGCCCATCACATGTATAAAAAGTTTAGTTACCTAAGTGGCACCCAGAATAATTGCCCGGCTAGGGGTACAAGTACTATTTTGGTACTAAAACACCTATGCTGAGCATTAAAAGTGGGAATCCTGACTTTACTCCATTAATTCTCTTTACTTTATAAATCATATCAAGTAGAGAAGACGGAACTATGTTTTCTTAAACAGCGGAGTTGGATCTACTATATTTCAAAAAAGTTCCTTTTCAGTTGTTTTTTGTGTGTTTTGTTTTGTTACTTTAGCTGTGCTGGGGTTTTTTTGTGGTGGGGTTGGGGTTTTTTTTTTTTTTTTTTTTTTTTTTTTTTTAAGTAAAATTACTACTAATACCACACTGGTAACAAAAATGATATGCAATCAAGCACAAGATGGTTTAAAAAATAGATTTATGCTAAAATCACATCTTTTAAAATAAGCAACTCATTGCTCTAATCAGTTTTTCTTTCAGCTTTTCCACCCCTTACCATTAAAATAAGCAAGATTATTAAAGTGCATAAGCTTAGTCATTAGCAGATTGCTGAGATTCTGCAGTGATTGACATCTGTCTTTTTTTATATTAGCAGCTTAATCTGCTGGTATGGCCAATCAAAACAAAAAGTAGGTTGATTATTCGGTGAGTGTTTAGCTCTAACAGATAATATAACTTGCTGTGTAATCAGAATACTGATACTCTTAGAGTTCGCCCAATACAGGCAAACAATTCTGAAGGCTTTCACATTACTGTGCCATCAGATTTGAAGCAAGTATGCGAGGCGAAATTCATGGTAAAAAGCCTTGTCAATGTTTTTTTCCTAACTGATAACTGTAATTCATTGTGTATGTATCTACATAAAACACCTTGAAAGTGGATGTGAAGTTTAGTTTTGTTTGGCAAGTTTTCCAATTGCTCTCATTCCAGGAAAAAATAAAGAAAAAAAAAAAAAAAGAAAAAATAAAGAAAAGGCATTTAATTGAAGTTTATTTTGCCTTCAGAGTGATTCCTTGGAGCTACCTTATTGTGCTTGTATTTTCAATTCCAACCAAAGTGACCTTACATATTGTAAACAAGGCCTTTGAAGAAGGAAAACAGTGTTTTCATGCTATTTCACTGCCAGCTGCATTGCCTTTCATCTTTTTTCTATTACAGAGCTTTTTCAAAGGAAAATACAATGGGATTTTTGTAATTAACAGTACACCTTGACCTGCATGTCATGGTTAAAATATTTAAATTAGCAGCGTGTCAAATGGAAGTGAACAATGCTGCACTAAATCAGAAGCAGCAAACCTTTTCAAAAAGACTGCAAACCTTCTTACAAAAACTGTGTGATAAAAATGCTTGAGCACTGAGTGCTCCTTAAATCAGAATATACATCATACTCTTAAAACGCCTTTAAAAAAAGCAAATGAAACTTAATTTAGTAGTAGTAGTAAAAGCTCTTTCCATTAATGTTCCATGTTTCATCTAACATCTGCAAATGCCTAGGAAGCATTGGTTGATTAAATCTTTAGAAAACTGTCAGTATATGGCTGCACTGATATAAATTGAGGAGATGAGCATAGGACTACATGCAGGCTGAATATGGCAGTGTGCACAGCCACCATTTTTTAATTAAGTCATTGAAACTGACTTATATGCTGATGTATAATCCAAGACCCCACAAAATGCATTGGCTTAAACCTCAAAAAGAGATATTTTCAGTTAATGGGGTTTCCTTCAAATTTGGCGGAACTGGGAATAGACACGTGGTAAATTGCCACAACTGTGCTGGTTTGTGGATACTTGAACTACATACAGTTTAAAATATCCTAATCAAGAAAAATTAAAAAAAAAATAGAATATTTGATTTCTGAAGAATTTAAAGTCATCGAGGTTCCAAGAAGGGCACTGTTCCATCCACAGCTGGTACTACAGATCACTAAGAAAATCAAGGCATTGTAGTAAGTCCTCATATTTAAAGTGGGATGGGAAATAATAGTCACATATATGGCAGTAGTTTGAGATTTTTTTTTTAATCTAATTGTCTTTTTTCATATCAAGTTAGTATCAAAGTGGTAAATACAATCAATGACCCCTACATTCGATTTAAGCATCAGAGTAAATCCATTTGGATTAAAAAATGAAAGGAAATTATGTGAAGCCAACAGACATTTATCTGCACTTATTATATGACTGTAAAACTAATAGTAACCTAAAATTAAATTAATTAATCTAGGACTATACATACTTGGACCCCAGGATGCTTGTATTCAGGGTTTTTAAAATATTTCTACTGAATACACAGTCACAGTGTGAAATATAAGACGGTGTGTCTTTCCCAACTAAATTCATGGAGGTAACTAAGCATTTCATGGCTAAAGATGTAATTTTTCATATTAATGAAATACTCCTTTTAAGAAATCTATATACAGCCTATTCTGCTGGTGAATAATTTATACGGACAATAGTGTTCTCTGAAAAAGAGTTCTCATTACCATTGCAAAGGAAAGGTAGTATATGATCTTTCTGACCACATATCCTATTGTGATGCTAAGAGCACTTTACTGTATGATTGAAAGACTTTTCCCCCCTAACTACCATATGTGAGAGTAATAAAGTATTGCCTATTAAGGAAAAAAAATTACATTTTCCTGCAGGTTTGGGTTTTGAGGCTGTATGTCCCACTCACAGTCTCAGGTTCAGCCTGCCTGTCCTTAAATACTTACAGAAGTGCCAAAGAAAGGAAAATAGAAACTGGAAAGGACCTCTGGAAGTCATCTGATCAAACCCCCTCCAAAACCAATCAGACTAGGTCCTCTTTCAAAGTTGTATCTCAGTTTGAAATTAGATTGTGTCGATCAGAGCCTTGTCCAGTCAAGTTCTGAGTGTCTCCAAGAATGGAGCTTTTGCAAGCTGGTCAGTCAATGGTAAAACACAAAAACTTCCAGGGGAGATCCATCTTCCTGAAAATCTGGAATGTTCTTTAGAAGTGTCCTTCCAGACATTAAAAAAAGAAGAAAACAAATCAACCAACCAACCAACCAAACAAACAAACCTAAAACAAAACAAAACAAACAAACAAACATAAAACAAAACAAAAAACCACAACCAACAAACAAACCCCGCACTCTTTATTAGTTAAATGTCTAATTTGAGGAAAGTACGATCAAATCTTAAAATCATCTTTCTGCATATGCTGTAGCAGAAAACCATATCAAACCAGTAGTCAACAATATTATGTTCTCTGTTTTATAACTGAATGTTTTATGATGAATCAGACTTCATGAAAAAAAAACCAAAACAGCTGAAGGAGTTGTCTGTGGACATTAAAATAAGGTATCTTTTAATTTTTTAGTAAGTTGTGTTATCCAGTTTTACTTTTTTTTTTCTTTTGTGCTCCACTGTTGTTGAACCCCAGGGCTACTGGAAAAGACACCACTGATTTAGTGCCTCATTCTGGTGGTATCTTACATTTGAGGTTTACCTTAGAAAAGGATAGTGCTGAAAATAAACCTTAGAGACTGGTGTACATCCTTTAAAGAAAACAAAATATATCTCATTTTATTGGGGTTGACATTATAAAGGTTATTATCACGCAGTGTCTATGGATATTTTTTTTTTTTTTAGCACAGGGTCTTGTGAAGCAGCAGCACAGGTCTTGACAAAAGAAAACACTATTGCTGGACCAGTGAAATCCCCCTATCTGGGAGGGGAAATTATGTATACCTATAGTAATTTTTCCAGAGCCTTTATAGTTAGTTCAGCATTAGTCTGTGTTATTTTTTAACCTGAACAATCTCAATTAGATCTCAGTTGTAAACAAGAAAGGGGTTGTGGAGTACAGAAAGGAAATGTGTGAACAAGACAAAGCTGCCTACTTTGGCCAGCCATTGCATCTGTGAAGATACCTTCATGGTCAGTTATGTTCAAAGTGTGTTATTCTTCCAAATCGCAAGTGTCATTAACTGAGATAACATTAACTATGCCTCAGCTGTCACCAGCCAATCTATTTATTGCTCATCACAGATAATATAAGCTGCTGCTTCTAAAGAAAAAAAAAAAAAAAAAAGCATACTATCTTGTTAATTTCCAAGACAAGGTTTAGATTTAAATAAAGAGTTTTCAGTTTTCTCGATCTTCAGCTTTATTATTACATTTCAGTTGCTAATATTACAATTTCTTTTGATTATGTGGGTCAGAACATCACTGGATGTAAATCACTGTGCTTCTGATGTACTGGTGCTGTACAATGACCCGCACAAAATGGGACCTGCAAAATGGAGTTCTTCTTATTTTCCATTGACAGTTTTGGCTTGTGACATCACTCTCTTGAATCTACATTCCTGAAGAAGCCGCAGTTTCAGAGTAATTGAAGACACTTTCAGATTAGTTTTAGAACTGCCTTTAGATTAAGTGCTTCATATGTGTTTAAGATATTATTAAGCCCTCCTGACTACAAAAGCTGTTTCATCCATTGTGTCCAAAACCCCGGTTTCCAGAAAACATACAATCCTATCAGATTTTATCAACCGTGTAGGTTTAGGTCTTGTCAGTACTTTAAAAGAAGACTTAAAAAGAAAGCATGATGATGATGTAGATGCACACTTGCAGCAACGATGATTTCCTAATATGTTTCTAGGTTTATGGTAATGTCACTGGAGCTTTTCTTAACTGGAAGCATAAACCATTTCTTCAATCTTTTCTTTATCAACTTAGTTTTGTAAGATTTGAAGAAAACCAAGTGCTGTTAGGCACTTTGTATCCTACTAGTAAACAACATTCTCCCAATAATGAATAAAATATTACAGGATAATATTTTTTGTGCTATTTTAGACTATGGTATTATGGTGGTGGCTTCCATCTTAGAGACTGTGAATGAGACTTAATATCTAACTTAATGACTCTTGATATCTGACTTCCTTATACTACACCAAAACATTAATACAATTCAACAAGTCAGGAAACAAAACCTGGTTGTTTTAGAAACAATTCCCTCACCCTGTTTTGGGATTTCTCTAGAATTTCTGATTATTTTCTACTTAGAATCATGACACACCAATATTACCATCCCTTAGGCAGAATTGGTCTTTCCCATGGATGTGTGGAACATCCTGGAAGTTACAGAAACGTGGACTCTGCTCAGTCAGGAAGAGCAGGGATGCCCACTAAACTGCAGATACTGGTTTTGGGAGGGCAACTGTACTAACTCTCAGATGTTATGAATTCAGTTGGAGTCACATTTTATGTCAGAACAGGTAATTATTTGTGGTCTCTTGATTCAGGAACCATTCTTCTAGATGGTCAGGGATTGACTGCTTCCTTCTGTATTTTCTCCAGCTCATGTGGATATGACAATCTGCTAACCACCTTCTTCCCAGAGACCCCATGTAAAGTCTTCTTTAGAGCTCCAAGATCTAGAAAGGCAAGATAAAATCATAAAGAACAGGATGCAGAAATGTTCAGCATTTCCTATCTTCTCATGTGCTACACAGCCCTAAAGTCCCAATTTTATGACTGAACAGTCCTTTAAGTGCTCTCATGTCTACCATGTCAGGCAATGTGCTTCTCTGACACTAAACTAGACGATGGACTAGAAGTTCTCACAAAGGTGAGGACTTAGTGTGGGGATGTACTTTCCACACAAACCAAGGTTTCAACAACAGCAGGGATCAGAGCTCCGGAAACTCCTAACTCTCAGCTGAGTACTCTGTTTACTGCTCTAAGATCATTCTGTAATGTTAAATGAGAGGCATTGGTTTTCCTCTGTTTTAACATTACGAGCAAAAAAAACCCTCAAACATACTGTAGTATTGTCTGCTTGAAATGCTGAATTCAAGGAAAAGCTATAATCTTAGGAAAAGTAACCACTGTTAGTGTTTAAATTCTATTAGGCAAGTTTGTAATAGATTCCTTTTATGCAATGCAGAATATCTCCAGTGATCATGTTTCAAATCAAAGTTCACCTATTATCTGAAATGAAGCATATTAGACTCATCTTGAATTAATAAATACCTATTTCCCTACCCTTCTGTGAAACGCTCGGGAGAAATCTCAAGGAATTTTCTTTTTCTTGCCCTTGAGATTTTTCTCATGATAAAATGTCATTGAGTTGTCTGTTACCGTAATAGGGTCTTGACAAAGAGTTGAGAGGTTTTCCTTCAGTTCAGCAGAGGGCTCCAAAATACACACAGGCTGGGGAGTTTCTGTCTTTATCACCTCCACAGTGCAATGGAGTGGTTAAATTCCCTGCTGCAAGCTAATTACACTTCTCTGTTGCACAGAACATTTGTCCTCCCATAATTAATTATGAGCAAGAAAAGAAAATGTCCTTTTGTTGTTTTTAATGAATTAATCCTTCATGAAAATCATTTCTGTGACATAATAACAAAAGGACATTTGTTCACTGTCCTCATCACCACACATACCGTAGCACATAAATGGCCTCATGTGGGGAGTCTCTTTGTCTCTTCTGTCCAAGAACATACTTTATTGCAGACATGTCACAGGAGTATTAATATCCTCAATTGCTGTACAGGCAGATAAGACTGTCTAGATCATTATAACAAAAAACTACAGAGGCAAGAGTCCAGTGTTTTGATAGTAATTCTCACTCTAAAATCAAAGGAACAGTTCTATTAAATGGATTTTTCTTCAGATGTAAAAAACCCACATTGCCCTACTTAATCTAGTCATTTGAAACGTGGCTTAGATAAATCTATTTGACTAAATGAAGAAAGTCAATCTCTGTTTGATTGCTCATCCAAGGTGTAGGAAAGGAATCCATTAAGTCACAAGATTGAGTAACTCAAGACTCCGCTTTGTAAGATTAATGGCTACCATATCAAATGTATATTTAACTGGGTTGCACTGAAGAGCCTGAATATAGCTAGAATATTTGGCATTTTGCTAAGGATGGTACAAGATGAAATTCTTTAACGTTGTGCATAGTAGGTGCATTTCTTTAATACTTCATGGAAGCTGAATGGATGGTCAAAGCTTAGTAGACAAATGTTTACATCTCCAATGATCTTCCTTCATTTGGTATGCTTTCAAGCAGGTTAAATCATAGAATCACAGAATGGTTTGGGTTGGAAGGGACCTTAAAGATAATTTAGTTCCAACCCCCCTGCCACAGGCAGGGACACCTTCCACCAGACCAGGTTGCTCCAAGCCCCATCCAACCTGGCCTTGGACACTGCCAGGGATGGGGC